>JABFQM010000536.1:0-33392 GCA_022816865.1 Zelostemma sp. ZL-2020 | reverse complement strand
CGAGCCTCATGCTTTCGCTATTCGTCGCCCTTCGCTCAATTTCTTCCCTTCCCTTTTCTTCTCTTCCATTCCCTTCTCTTTCTCACTCGCAGTTAGGCTGCATACATGCAGGATTAATGTCAGCCCCGTCGTCATTAGTAAAGCTACATAATTTAATTGCTATTTATTCTGCGAGGCACAAAAATAATATTATTATTACAACACTGACAATGTAAATATTTCCGCAGTCGTGCATGCGGTAACGGTAAAACTGTAATTCATGTGTGAACTATCGCTGCGGGACATCTGCTGGACATTTTCACTGATATACGATGATGACGTTCTTCTATTATTTATCGTCTGCTTGAGTCCAATAATTTATTGATATTGCCATTCGATACTAGCCAAGTGGAATAGGAGTTATGAGTTAAATTTATCGTCGGCAATTAATAAAGTTTACGGTAAGATGGAAAAAGTCTTCATTGGGGTTTCGGTCTTCGTATGGTCACTGGTAGATGAGTATCGTTATTCATATTAGATACGACAATTAGCACTACACACGCTTAGAATCCCTATCTCTGCTTCTCCAGCTGGTCAATATCCATAAACTTCGAGCAAGCCCTTACAACTGAATGCGAGAGCAAAGGGGCATTATCAATGGATTTGCTTATACATACATGCGTGCGTATTAGTGATACACTCTAGCGCGTAGTACTATCTGCCCACGCAGCTTCCGTTTATTATGTGCTGCACTAATACGCGGAACGCTTCTTTTCACAGACATAAATCTCTGGTTCGTTTCATCAAATTTACTTGCTTTTAATTAGAGTTTTTCAGCCGAAGAATCGAATGAAATTAGGCGATTCACTGAGATTCAGTATTTATAGTATGTAACTGAGGGTTTGAAGATCGCAATTCCGTTTGCATATTGTCGTATAAATCATTTTTCAGTCTGTAGGTAGGAAACTGAAGGAATCCCTCAACTATGGTCTTAAGAGTGAGTTTTTCAATTTGAAAAAAGAGATCTCATTTAAAAGATTGAAAAACTCACTGTTGAGGAACTGTTTAGGAAGAGTTCGCTTTTTAGGGTCTCTTTGGAAAGAGATAATCTTTTAGGAATCCTTCAGAAAGAATTCACTGTTTGGAAACTCTCGAGAAAGAGTTCACTATTAAGGAATTGTTTATAAAGAGTTCACGTTTCAGAAATCGTTAGAATGAGTTCATCCAGGAACTGTTAAGAAACTCACGCCGTAGGATATACCATAGGATACCGTTATGGCACTGAAGTCATACTGGAGAAAAATCATATTTGAAATTTTGAGATACCGAATTGCTCGTTTTTCTTTCACGGGACTCTACAGGGATTTTTTCGGAAGAATTCCCTTTTACAAAATAGAACAATTTGATGTTGAAACATGGCTTTAAACCCCAGAATCAAGGTCAAGAATACGATAGACGTCTTCTGAATCAAGAAAGCCATAAAAGTACTGAAACATTTCTTATTCTAGAGATGAAAGAAATACATAAATCGCTTTGGTTACATCACTTTTCAATATAAATGATGAAACTAAGGAACACTTTGTCGTCTTCTTTGAGTTGCAAGTGACATAATTTTCATCCCTCCCTATTGCTTTGGTAATTCAGAGTTCCCAAAGAGCTCGAACAGACGCTTCTTTACGTTTATGAGCGCTAAACGCCCGGATCGAGAAGCGCACAATAAGCCGCGGTTGCTTTGATCACTTTGGACACGTGGAATTTTCATAATTTATTCCATGCTTCGAGCGGGATAGAGCAATGCGGAGATGAAGGGAAATGAGAAACCGACAGGACTCGCCGATATACATACTCCGCAGCCTTCCTTTTGCCTGCTCGCATGCGCATTGGAATACGTACCGCGAAACATTCCCAATGTACATGTGTATGAAGATACATATATCGCTAAGGTGGGAGATTTATAGGCTTTTCAGTTCATTGTAAAAATGTTCATAACTTCATAAAGAGATACTACCAAGATGGACATTTTTAACCTCAACTTAATTAACGTGAAATACTCTCCGAAACAATATTTTTTATTTAGATAAATGTCAAGTATTTTCCATTCCAAAAGAAATGCCGTTCGATAAACGAAACGCTGTCAAACCCGTTCGTAAATTAGATATCGAATGAGTATCTGTGTGGGCAAGACATCGTGACCTAAGTCAATCGATTATGGCCCAAGTCAATTTTCTGTAATTGTATATATCCCCTCCAGAAAACAACGGTACTTTGGCTCTTATTAACTTTGACTAGGTACTTTTTGAAAACTTTTTAAAATATGGGAAAAGTTGCCAAAATTCAACCGGTTTGTAATTCTACGATATTTTTACGAAATTATTGGACAGTTACGTTTATTCTGTAATTTTCGTACACCTTTCTGCAAGATCTGCTAAAAGCCATGCCACATTTGTATAAATTATTGCCGATGAAGAATTTCTTTGATTTCCTTGCAAACGATGCTCGAAAATACATTTATTCCTCTCAATTTTTTATTTATGAAGATAAAGAAAGAATAAATTTTCTTTCAGCTGCAAATGCGTTCCTGAACAAGTTGTTACGATGACATTGTTACTTTCATCGCCAAATATCAAGGATAAATGTGAGCTTAACGGCATCTAGTCGGTAATGCTGGACATGCAGCTAGATAAATCATGTACCTATCTCG
This sequence comes from Zelostemma sp. ZL-2020, assembly GCA_022816865.1. Classification (NCBI taxonomy): domain Eukaryota; kingdom Metazoa; phylum Arthropoda; class Insecta; order Hymenoptera; family Platygastridae; genus Zelostemma; species Zelostemma sp. ZL-2020. The sequence goes on along the minus strand of JABFQM010000536.1, from coordinate 30,712 downwards.
CCCGCGGGTCCCCTTTTATCCTTGGCTATTCGTAGGGAAATTAGACGCTCCTCCTTTTCTAATTTATGTAATTATGATATCCTACCGGTTCACCGGGAAAGTTTCAACACGTTGAATGATCGCGGAAGTGCATCGTAATTATGCATTTCCCCGACGAATTTATTTCTCAATCAGCATAAAAAATGATAAACTCGTATTTGCATTAATTAAAACTTTCGCCAGGCTTTATTTTTCTTTCTGAAAACAAACGAGGGCATTTTTGCTATCGCGGATTATCTTCATTGGAATTATTGGCCTGCCGTGGAACTTTTAATTAATTAACCGATACACGCACGTCCGCGTGTGCGGGACGATTATGCCGAGCGCCGTAAACCGTCCCCGCGAATCGTATATGCCACACACAAGGCCGCTCTCCGAGTCGATATCACGTTCCGCGAGCGATCCCGATAAATAGCAATTAAAGACACGCGTTCGTAACTGGCTATCAACAAATCGTACCCCTCGACAATTCATTATTCGCTTTTCACCTTCAACAAAATTCCGGGGCACATTGACAGCATATCGAAATTGAGAAACTTCATGAGCTTTAGCAAGAAATTCTTGATAAATTTTCGAAATCTTTTCCTTCTTATCGAAGAATGATATTTAAGTACCTATTCAATCAAGTATACTTATCTTGGTTTCAATTTTTACAACAATTTTACAATTATTATGAGGCACTAGAGAGTTTAAAACAGGGAAAAAAGGGGTCGCAAAAAGGAAATGTGATATAAAGCGTTGCAACCTTCGAAAAATGGAACATAAGTATATGTTTTTGTTTTTCGAGGGAAATTTCGACTGTACTTTTAAAGTATGAAGCCTTTGTTGCGATGAAGTTTTGGACAAATAGTTTTTGTTTTGTAAAGTTCAAAGACTCGCGATGGCTTCGATTATGTTATTTAACGGCAGTTCTTGCGTTTCAAAAACGCAAGAACTGGTTCCTAAAATGATACAGTGATGTTTCACGTGACATCAATCTTTGAACAATTATTATAAATTTTCAAAGTATTTGACAGAAAGTTAAAAATAGATAAAAACTGAAATAGTAAAACTCGTAAGTTGAAGCAGTAGAAGCAGCAGAAAGAAGAAGGATAAAGCGTGGAGAAGAAGGGAAGGGAAAAAATGAATAAAAATACGGCCGGAGGTCAGACGGCCAAGCAGCCGAGCCGAGCGAGCAAGAAGGCTCGCTCACATACGCGCTCAGGCACGCACGTCCCATATATGCTTATAGCAATAGCTATCTATCCATACGTAAGTTATTTCCAAGCTGTGATTTAAAGTTGGCAATTCCAGCGCGTACCATTTGGCTTAAAAACCACGCGCATAGAAAAAAAAATTAAAGATGAAAAAGGTAAACTGCGCGAGACGTGCTCGAATGTGAAAAAATGCAGCCAGCAAAGTAAATAAAGAGTTTGAAAATTTAACATGACAGATACGTTGAACAAAAGCGGGTCAAAGCGTGGAAGGGCGTCTCCGGGCGTGTATAATTTTGTATAATTAATCGCCTCGTTGCGTCAGAATGGCGTTGAAAATATCATCGAGAAGACTTAACGGAAGGCTTCCCTGACAAACGGGACAGGTGCGCCTCGCGCTGCTTAATGAAACGAAAGCGACAGTGCTCGTACGATGGTACTCGAACGAGTCGAACGAGTTGAGATCTGGAAAGAGATTTGTGCGAAAACGCATTTAATATCTTCGGAATAGAGGTATTGTCCCCAGGCTGCAATTGATTACTCGCGGAATGACCCACAATTCCCTAGAGGAACTCACCAGGAACTTCGTTTTTCCCTTTAGAAGGGCTGCGAACTTTTCCAGTCAAGTTTTCACGTTTCTAGCTCTTCTTTCGTGGGGAATGGGAATGGTTTATTTTATTCGTTCTGTTCAAACAGTCGGCCAACTCTTTTTTTCTTTGCTCTTCCATTCGAGCCCGTATCGTCGTGTTTACTCTACGAATTACCACTCGTTTCGGATAATTCGAATCATTTCACACCTGACTCGTATTTGTCGTCATCTATCTTCCGAGAGTTGACGAACGAATCATCGTAACCGAAAATTCCGAATGTTTTTTTTGGTCATTATCCTCGGTTTAACGATATTAATTCATTGATCCGTAACGACTCTAAAAAATGCATTCTTGAAAAAAGGGACGAGTCTGGCCCGATTGCAAAGTCACAAAACGAATACACGGCCTATAGCGGATACGATATGGGAATCGCATTATTGCGGGAGGGGCATAAAACATGCGGATAAACATATTTAAAGTCGGGAAAGGGAGGAGGAAAAAAAAAGTCCCCAGAACGCATCGATTTGCCAGCGCGCCGACCGGTCGGAGCCTCGGGAATAAACGAATGATCTTTGCGAATTCTTGCTTTCGTGACTTCGCCGCGCGTTTCTCAATTTAACGTTTCACTCGTAATCTATTTATATTTCGAGTATTCGACGCTAAAAAGATTTTAGAAACATTTTCCGCCATGAAAAGGCAATCGCTTACAATTATTTTCCAGCTCTGCGCGATTGCATTTTTCCCACTTTCTTTCGCAAACGAACAAAAATCGTTTAAGGTTTTGCCCGAAACACCAAAGGAACTTGCCAATAAAAGAAATTTACGATTGTTTCTACATTGTACGAATTCGATAAATTACAAGGATGAAAAAGTCACTTAAGCCTGATAATCTCTGATATATTTCATCCTGTAAATTATATTTCAGATTCGTTCAAAACTAATTTTCAATCCACCAAACGTGGAAGATTTTCCAAAGCCGACTTTATGGAATAATTCGAGAATATTCCAGAATTATTATCCGAAAAGCTCTCACATGTGTTCTTATTCTGGGAAAGCTGTCAATTGCAAAGATTGACTTGCAAAAGTCTTGCGAGGCAAGCCGATAAAATCGTGCTTGTGAAAGCGACGATCAAGATCCACGATATGACGTTCCATTTCGTTCCTTCCTTGTTTCTGTTGTTTTGCAACGTGTGAGGTTTTTCACGCGGCTTCGCTAGAAGAGTCCGGCCTAGGTTTAAGTGGGTGTCCAAGAGATAAGCGACTACGGACGACGCTTGGCATATAACGGCGCGATATAAACTCTCATGTTTATTGGATCGTCCCGATCCTCCGGTTTTCGTTCAACATCCGCCGCTGCATTTGGCTCTCCACGTTTCGGTTGTTAACCTCGAATTAGAGATAACGTGGAATTTCCTAAGGTATTTACAAATATTCCAAAGATTTTATGATTCTACAGATTTTTCAGTTTCTCTTTTCTTAACTCCCCAACTTTTACGAGTTTACCTCAAGACGAACAATAAATTTGTGTGCTTTCTCAGCCTTGTAGAAGGGCTAATTACAATTAATTTTAAGCTAAGCGATCCTAATTGAAAAAGGTAACATTTTTCGATGTATTTGCCTTCAGGGTTAAGACGGCAAAAACGTGTTGGATCGTTGAAAGAAGCGGAAGTGCTACACAGCACAAATATTATGTACTTACTAGCCTGGTAGACATTTGATTGGATTTGTCACGGAGTGCTATGCCTGCGCCCACTTATAACGTGAATTAGTATTCAAACGCAGCGTTTACAACTACGGTAAATTCTTTTCTTCAATTAACGCCGATTGTCGAGTGAAAAGATCACGTTAAAACCTTGAAAATACCAACTCAATTAACATTTTTCGACTAAACCCACACTTATTTCGCCATATTTTTCATTAGCGCGAAGGGCGAACTAAAAGATCCGATAAAAATTTGCCGGATGATAATTTACGCGTGAGAAACTACAAAGTACTTCGACAGGAAGTTGTAGAGCGCGGTATAAAGCGATATTAATGACAATAAAATTCTTTATACTTCTGGGATAAAGTAATATTACGATTTGCTTGTCCGAATCGTAAAAAATTAACTTCCTTCCTCTCAAGGATCCAACAATGATTAATTAAAGAAAATTAAAGAAATAACACATTCCCCGATGAATGGATGTAACTTATACTTGGTTCAATGAGATGGCTTTCAGTCAGTCGAAACGCATTATCGCATAAGCCCGAGTTAATTCGGTCGGCTAAGGTGTTCAATCAATTTTCAAGTCTTCGCAATCCCAAGGCTCCTGATATTAGCAAGTTCATTTGGGGCAAACCGCAACGATAGAGCGCGTCCCTCTTCGTTGCGCACAGCGGGCTTGATGGATCTTCTGCTGACTAGCCACGAATTTACTTCATGTTTTATGGAAAGAAAATTATAGGTATGGCCGTTCGCGCCTTCTCACCGCCGCTTCCCGAGAACAAATGTTTGCCGCTTGTACGTACATCGTACGTGCATCTTACGAACAAGAGCACCGCTCAAATTACGCGTTCCCCGATGGAAAAAACGTTACCGCGTGACTGGGGCGCGATCAGTAGGATCGGATAAATTAACCCAAGGTGCCCCCTCCAAATGTACCGCCCATAAGAATTACACGACGTGTAGAAGGAGCTGATTCGCACTTTTGGTTCTCCAGAGAGGATTAAACATTTCGCGAGATGCGTCGATTACGCGCGGGGTGATTTATGAAGTTTGTGCGCGAAAGAAAGGACATGTTATCAATGTACTTTTATCGCGGAAACGAAACAAAAACGATGGACGTTTTTCTGTCAAATAATTATCTTCTCTTCCCGGTGTGCGAGACACTCGAACGCTCATAGACTCGCAACCCTTTCAGCGAGCGCGAGATAAGACACCTTTGTATAAGAGTGGGCCCACACGGTTATTTCCACGATTCCGGATGCGTTCGCATCATCAACATATATTTCGTGAACCGGTACTTTGGTAGCTTCGTTTCCGCGTGATCCAACGACGTGAGGAGAATGCCTCGTGAAAATATTACTTTGAAATGTAACGAAGTTACCCGGGGAAAAAGAAAGGATTAAAGGCACTTTATTTTCGGCCGCAAGAGGTAAGCGAAGGATAAAATTGTGTAAATTCTATTCCGGGATTGGCCGTTCAAGTTTTTCAATCGATATATATATCTAAGCCCGTAAAAAGATAATCGACAATTACTAAGCACAATCTAAGGAAATTTCACAAAACACTTTTTATTCGTCGAACAATTGCAAAACGTGAGATCGGTGTCAATCGAACAGGCGCTGCACCTCGCACGATCAGAAATACAATTAGCGTAGCGAGCTGTAAGTCACAGAACTTTTATCCTACGGCATTTCGCAAGTATCAACGTCGAACCTTACGAAAATGCTAATGACGCGGCGGTTCACGATCGAACGGAATCGATGCACCGTGTGCCGCTCTTGCGAAACAACCCCTTATCTCTCGCGACCGTTAAAGGAAAATTAACGATGAAAATCCTGCGGAAAGAAGGAATTTGGTTGTTAGACGCACCGCCGAGGGATTCCAATTAGCTATCGCTGTCCGAGCAATAATCTAGCATCGTTCGCGAGGAGAAGACTAACTGGATCGATGGTATATTAATCGATAGAAAGCCCGCGGTCTGTCGACTGATTGAGAGAATCTGCATTGCCGATGTTTTCGATATGGTCGGACTGATTTCCCGATTTCATATTCCTCTGATTACTTGAATATCGCGTGGAATCACGCATTTATTCCTGCGGAATTTCGAATGAAAAAAGAAAGGTTGGAGTGTCCTCCGCAGCTTCTACTATATGTAACAAAAGGACGCCCGACAAAGGATTCGATGAAAATTGCATTCCGATGCTCGGACATCGGAATTCGTATATAAGCGAGTATATCGAGGCCAGGGTCCCCCCGCGCATACGAATATTAGAATCTCTTCGGAAATCTTTCGTTACATCCGAGATATAATACTTTGAGTATGAGACGAGAGACGCATACTTTACCTTGTCGAGATAAGATAGGGACAATGCTTCGTAACGTCACTTGAATAATACGATCAGATATCGCGCAGTCATCTAAGGCGATCGCCTTAGATACAATTATCCAGATAATGTGCGCGGCACTCACAGCACGGGCATATAAAGAGGGCCAGAGGGTGACGAGCTGGACGATGAATTACATACTTTCCTTCTTCTTCTGTTACTTCGTCCTTCTTCCTTTTTCGACGGGGAGGAAAAAAACGAGCTGACCTCTCGCACAGTCCGGGATGTAATACACAAATCACGGCAACGCAGGCCATCTTAACGAAACCATATTTTAGGCCACAGCGAATATTCTTCTCGCAGGGATTTTTTTTTTCGCGACGAAGTAACCGTTATTTGCTGGACTATACAATTTTCCAGTGTCAAAAGCGTCACTGGCATGGGATAGCGTGAAAAATTGTAGCAACGGAGAGGAATGTCCATGCAGGAAAGCGTATGATTATTGCCACACGAGTTGCGCGTAATATTATGTCATTGTGGTTTCATCAGAGCCGACAGGCAAAGCATAACGATACCCGTCGTCTCGCGCGAAGCGTTGATCAACACTCGTCCCTCGGTTGTTCGCTCTATCCCACAGAGATCCTTAATAACACATTCTTTCCTAACCTCTGCACCTCTAAGAGTTCGCGATAGTCGCTGAACCAGACCTCACGCTATACGTCCTACATCTCCATATGAACCAGCCGATATTATGACTTTGATCTTACACGATTTATTGTTACGTTTCTTAGAGAAACATTCCCCGTAGTAAGTTTTTCATCTTGAAAACGTGAGATATCACTCCAAAAGAGTTTCTCAAACGTTTATCAATACCCAAAAAGTCTTGACTGATTCGTAAAGAAAAATAGCAATGATTGGGATTCTCGTTGAATAGCATCGTCATTTCTTACGCTAAGGTTTGCGATTCGTGACAGCGATACAGTCCAATGAATTTTCGAATGTCAGCGCCATTGGAGAGGAAGCGCATGTGCAGAAATTCTCACCAAGAGCCTCATCGATCATCGTCAGCCGTCTCACTCGCATAGCAAAAATTTACCGATACTCATCCCGCGTGTTCCTTCGTCTCCCAAGCGAGCGCGGGACTGCTACAAGTGACGCCAAGGATCGCTTCTTAATTAACTTTGCGATACTTGATCGTTATAAAAACGTAGCGGCTGTTAATAGCAATTTCCCCTTCTTTCTTTCGTTTATAATTAATACGAGACGATCAACTTCTCTTCGACAAAACCAAATCAGTCATTTATTTTTCGTCTACAAATTGTGAGTTTTACAATTCCAGTTTTATCCTAATTGAAACTTTCTATTGCCTCGGAATAGCTTGGAAAAATTGATACCGAGACGATGAAATCATGGAAATATATGGAAATTCACTTTAATTCGAGAGATTTCGGACGCGAATCCAGAGTCCGGCGGAAATGACGGAGTTAATAAATACGACCGAGAGACATAACTCACTCGTTAATACTTGTAACTCGCTGCAAATATACTTGACTCACACTCCTGTGCTCCGCGCCCTTGCCGAGTGCGAAAGGTCAGCTGTAGGGTCGCGCCGAAGTACATTCAAACAATGCGAAATTCTTCAAGTGTTTCGTTTCCATATGCGAGACACAAAAAGCATAACTGATTTATGCTGTTTCGTAACGGAATTTTCGCAAGTGAATCAGCATTACCGTTCGCGCGGAACACTTTCAATTGAAGATATTAATGCTTGGAAATGTATGAATGCGCGAGGAAACGGATTTTAAGAAACCCTGGAAACCCGCTTCTTGAATTTCTCATGTGAAATGAGAGCGTCGAATTTTAGTTATTTTCGTAGATCGTAGAAACGATAATTTCCATACGAAGCCATTTTTCAAATTCCGGGAATATTTTCCCTCGAACTGAATTATCCGTCATAAATATTGGTATTTCGTGCAATAAACTCGATATCGTCGTAGGAAAAAGAGTTCAGCGGTTGAACGGTAGCAATCAAGTTGTTAGCAACCAAGGCACTTTTCTCACAAAGCAGCAACGATCCCGTTTGTCGAATGAGACAAGCCGACGACACGGAATTAGATCTCACGTTTCTTAGAGCGTTACATTTCATCCGGATTACATGGTTAACGGAACGAGTAAAATTTCCCTCGTGTTCGGTTTCACCATCGGTCAAGAACTTGCAGATATATTCCTTGCATTCCGATCAATAAGAATTGTGCGACGGGGCCCCGTTGGCCCGGTGACTGCGGCCAACGGTAGCTCATTCACACGGCCTTTCTTCCCCTTCAAGTGCGGCGACGAGTGTTTCTCTTCACGTTTATGCCGTCACGCTGGACAATAAACTCGTGGCACGCTAACATAATACCTTCCTAACCGAAGTAAACAGCTTCGTACCTATTTGATGTCTCGTTTTCTTCGCCCGACGTGGAAATTATGATTTTTTGTAAAAGCTATCCGGAGTGAAGTACGGAGGTAAACGCAATCCCGATATCAATTTTTCCAAGTATTTTCTGCTTATTTCAAGGTTCTGGAAAGTTAGGAGTAGGGAGAAACTGAAATAGTAGAACTCATAACTTGCGGATAAAAAAACTTGCTGGTCAAAATCAAATCAATTAGGCGCGAGGCATTACTGTGAAACTGATCGAACACGTTTTGAAGAGTTCCCGAAAAGTGAACTCTTAAACAGTTTATGAAGGGTTTACGAACTTTCCCAAAAGAGTTGCTAGAAAAAAAACTTTTCATGAAGAGTTCTTCCTCGACAGCTGATAAAGAGTTCTTAAAAAAGGAATTCTTCTTCGACAATTTATGTACTTGAGTTCCACAAAAGTTCCCGAAGAATGGACTCTTCTTCAACAGTTTATTGCGAGTTCTTAAAAATATACGAACTCTTCGTGAGGAGTTCCCTAGAGCGATTTTTCATCGACACGTAAGGTTTGACTTTGGTCTAACCCCTTTTTTCCCCGGGATTCGTGGGAAGGATGAACCGCTTTTCGAAAACACGAAAAAGGAGTCTTCATCTCCGAAGGTGAAGGCCACTTTCTCGTTTCCAAGGCAAAGCCGGGGGGAGGGGGACAGATTATTTGTTACACAGTACTTAAGTTTCCCCTTTTCTCCATTCCCAATCGCTTGGAAGACCTGTCATAAGTCGAAAAACATTTGCGGTAATGCTAATTTTATTTTTCACACCCCGCCGTCAGGATATATGGTCCCGTCGTATTTAAAAATTAGCATAATGCTTCTTTGACATGTTTATGTACACACAGGGGAACAGAGTCTTCCTACGGATTGTTGCTGGGCGAAATATAACGCGGTGTAACTGTGCTCAAGGAACCCGCGAGGTCAGGAACAGGGATTAAAAATCCGCTCATTGTGAGGAAAGATCATAAATACGCGATTTGTCCGGAATGGACCACACCACGCCACCGCTGGATATCGCTTTCCATCTCTTCTCTCTCTACATTCTTTTCCATCCGCGAACCTTAAGCAGAAGCTTAAATCTTGAAATCGCTTACTTCTTAAGAGCTCAATCGTTGCTTTTTTACGTATGATTCCGTCCAAGACATTTCGTAGTACAAAGAATAACACGATAGAAAGATGACTTATAAGGGTTAGGATTTTTCAGTGATTCCATGTCGTCGCTTTCGACTCTTGTTGATCGTCAGCGCGTGCCGTTCGGTTTCATCGCGATCGATCGGCGATATCCCGATTCGGCGGAGGCGAGCGATCGGATCGTTTGCTTTGCATGCTGTTGCATATGCACTTAGACTCGGGCGTAATACCCATGTCTTCTTTCGTAGGCGGACGACACAGTCGCTATTTGCAAACCGAGTTTCTTCTCGGAATATTATTGCACGGGACGATGATTTGCGCAATCGAAAGGACACGAGTCATGAAGAGAATATGAAAAGAACTTGCATTGACCTGTTTGGATACGAGACTGATGAGTTGTATAGATATTAATGTTATTTTGAGACAACATGTAATGTATATCGATCAGAGATTCATTACATTTAGTAATGGCTATAAAAAATTACTTGATTACTGGAAGAATTTTTTGGAGCATCAATCGAGTACTCGATGAGTACTTTGTGAACCCTTCATAAAGAGTTTATAAAAAGTGATGACTTATCAAATGATTACTGAATAATCGAATTGTTATCTTAAAACGATAATTTAATTATTCAATAATCTTTTCATTCTCATAGTATGATTAATTCAATATCAATGCAGTCATGTAATAATCGACTTTATTCTAGCCTACCCTTTCGATCGAAAAAATCAGCACTTGAATGTCTTTACAACGCCCTAAATAAAATTTCTTTGAAGGAATGTATTAATTTGTTCGTGTTATTTGCGCAACTAATGACACTTGCATAAATATCTACGTCGGCAATCAACAAAGGAAGAAGTCATTAGCATCGACTCAATGCGTAATTGAATAGTTGTCACGTAACTCGATTGTCTCGCAACCCGTGCCATCGTGAGAATGTCCGCGGTCGTTGAAAAGGTAAAAGTTTACCCAAGAAAACGTGCGAATTCAGCGAAAAAATCATTTTTCTGATTTGAACTTAAACCGGAATCCCCGTAAAAATATGTATGTTCAATATTATTTCGTCCTTGTATAATTTCGTTAATACATTTTTTTCTCGCACGGAAATGCGGTCATCTTTGAAGATTGCTCGGGGCATACCACGTCCAACGTAAGCGTCAATACTTGGCATAATTTCATGATATTTAAAGCATGTGCTAGTAAATTCCGGAGCCACGTAATGACTCCCTCGCTTTTCAACACACGCGCATTTTCGAGCACTAAATCGTCTTGAAGGGCGTATCTATCCCAGAGCTATCGGGCACTCACCCTGGTTTTTTTGGAGCCGTGGTAAATCGAAATTTCGCATCGTTCAAGAGGCAAAAGAAAAAAGTTGCCTCTCATCGGTAACAGGTTTCTTTCATTCAGGAATCTTATCAGGCCCTCCGGAATTTGTTTTACAGCAGTCAAAAAGTAATGTAAACTCGAGGTAACGAAACTCATATGCTGGTTCGTAAATACTGAGACATGAAAAAAAAGATTTACGAACGAAAATGAGGGAATTTATTCGTTTTGATAAATTTAGAGCTGATGAGACGCTGGCGAGATGAAAGCGAACAGTAAGTGAAATATAGTTGTAAAAATAACGTTATGAATGAAACGAATGTACGGGCCTCGACATTCGCCAGTGGGAAACGTTTCAATGCACGGGCGGTTTCCAAACAGGAACAAGGTAAGCGTGAAGTTCGTGAAAACGGTATTCATTAAATCATGAGCAAATGGCAGAGGAATGCATGAAGAAACGAATAAACCGTGAATGCCGCCCGAGAATTATATCGAATTTCTGAGTATTCAATTTCAGCACGATAAATATCATAAAGCATACAATAATTTAATTAGAATTTCCGTTATTCAGTAATTAATACGAGCATTACATTAAACTGATTACTCATCATGATTATTTCATTATGACATGATAACGAGTGATCGAGGAATCATTGTAAAATTATTATTTAATTATTCGGCAATATTTAGATTAGTAATTATTGTAATTATTACTGAAAGCACAGAAATTCCTATTCTTATCGTTTCGTATCACTGAAAAGGTGAGACTTGCAGATTGATTTATAACGCGAAATGGATTTCGCGAAGAGAAGGCAACGACAGGTAACGGGGGGCTCGATTAATCTCAGATTTATAGCAGTCCCTTTCTGCGAATATTCTTGCAAGTGGCACAGGGATTCGAGGGCCGAATTGTGCGGTGAATAAAACATAAGTGCTATTTATCGCACGTGATTCAAACGAGTTTTGAAGGTATCGGATTGAAAGAGCTCAATTGCGCTGAGGTGATAAGTACGACCTCCGTTTCGCACTCGACAATGTGCCTGCAATTATGTAGTGCTCATGCTGAAGAATGGTTTCAATCACGCGCCACACTGGCCTGCTCTACAATCATTTCTTACGTGACGAGCGAACTGTATGGTTGGAAGATGTATTTTTTTTTTCTCGCAAGAGAATGAAACATGCTACTTGGGTAGTTTTTTGAGGTTAACTAAATGGGAATACTCGAAGTGATTAGAGTTCGTGAAGAATTCCTGAACAATGAAATCTTTCTAAAGAGTTCCGAAAAAGTGAACTCTTCTTCAAGAGTTCCTTATGAGTTTGGGAATTCTTCCTAAATACACAACTTTTTCTGAAGAATTCCAACGGAGTAAACGCTTTTAAAAGAGTTCCTATATAGTAAACTCTTTCTGAAGAGCTAAATATGAGTAAATCTTTCTTGAAAAATTCCTAAGCAATGAACTTAAAACTATCCTAAGATGTAAACTCTTTCTGAAAAGTTCCAAAAAGAATGACTTCCAATGAGTTTCTGAAAAGGTTCTGAAGAGTGAACTCTATTAAAATAGTTCCTGGAGAGTTCTCAAAACTTTTCAAAATAGTGAACTCTTCCTTGAAAGATCGTGAAGAACAATCTGTTCCTAAAGAGTTCCAAACGAGTGGTCTCTTTCTAAGGAATTTTTAAAAACAGAACTTTTTCTGATAATCATTCGCCTGTTTACTAAATGTGATAGTCAGCATCTGAATGTAACGACGATGCACTTACCGCTTAAAGATAAATGTTGATCAGCGCTGAATTCACATGGGTTATAAACGAATAAGGCTTAGAGAAACGTCGTACTAAGATCTCTTGAAGACTGAAAGCGGTCGAAGTTGAATCCAATTTCAAGGCAAGTTTGCTGAGTCGCATAGAGTCGTAAAACGATTACATTTGTGCTCAAATCTCGTGCGAGTTACCGATCGTGGTGTAATGAGCGTGACAATTGCAGCGAGATGAGAATCAGAGCAGGGATAGTCATAATGTCACTGCAAATCTTGAGAATATGGAGCTCAACGTTTCTGGTAATAGGGTGAAATCCTTTTGCCTCTCTGGCGATCCTCAAGTCTGCTTTCCTACACTCGAAACCCTTCAAGAACTGGGTCATATCGCGGCCGTGAAATTAACATAATGCCTTTCCTCCTTCAATTGCGATTGCACCCAGAAGGAAGAGAACCGTTGAGTATTTTTCAAGAAACAAGTTGACATATTTGTTTGAGAAGGTGATTAAATGTTCAAATTTCAACTTATCGTAGTAATAATTTTATAGACATGTCTAACGGATTTTCCCTCATTTCAAAACACGTTTGAGAAGGTCTGATCCACCGGTTCAGTCGAGATTAAATTTTTGGCTCAATCAACCCTCTGTAACCTTTTTAGGAGCTTTGCAGAAATAGCTTACTTTTTAAAAACTCCTCAGTAACTGTTTAGGAAGAGTTCACTTTTCAGAAAGAGTTTAATTTTAGGGTCTGATTAGGAAATCTTCAGGAAGAGGTCACTTTTTGTAATATTTTTGAGAACTCTTTACGGAGAATTGACTTTTCGGGAACTCTTCAGGAAGAGTCCATCTCTTCTCGCAAACGATGTAAAAAGTACAAAAGTATCGCGCGTCGTTTTTTTCCCGATTCGCATAAATACCAAGTAAAAATAATGCAAGGAAATGAATGAGAGCCATGCAAAAACGTGAAGAGAAAGTTTTATTCTTGTTTAAACAATTCCGGTTAGGTTCGGTGCTCGGACTTATCTTTGATCTCCCTTTTTCACCTTACTTTCAGTTGAATTTACGTACATTGAACGACGTTTTCCGTAACCCGCATCTCCAAGTCAAAATCGTGACGCTGGAACGCTGCGCTCGCCCCTGAGTATCGTCCAGACTATTCGCAAAGGTCAATTTTATTCTTTGGCCGTAGCAGTGGCGACGGCCGAGATCGCTCGAGAGCTCCAGTTACAGTGTCGCAACGTGGCGGCTCGGAAATTTATTGCCACGTCCAACTTAATTTGCACTTAACGTTTGCGAGGCATGTAAACGACGCCGAAACAGATGCAATGAGATAAGGTAACGACGCTGCATCCCGGCTAATAAGAGTTACGTTCCACTGGGTTTTTGGTCTGAAAAACTAGGAGCTTCTTTTGAAAATTTCATGTGAGATTAATTCTTTGGTGAATGGGAGAAAGTGTTCTTGGTTAAGCGCTAGATTCTGGACTGCTCGAGAAGGTTTCATGCGGAAAACATTATAGCTTCCGCCTTGAACGTTAAGTAAACAATATTTTACGATCCGTTTTCAGAAAGTCGTTCGTTGGTTATTTATATCCAAATTAATGTAACAACTTTGTGAGCAAAGCAATAATAATTAAAGATTTTACGGTGCATTGAGTTGCAGTTTTATCCAAATGGGAACTTAAAGTGCTTGAAGTTCCCAGTAAGTTACTGTAAAATGAGTTCTCCTTCCTGAAGTGTTCGAAAAGACATCTTGTAGAGTTCGTGAACTCTTTCAAAAAAGCGAATTTTTCAATGAATCAAAAACACCAATGTCAATAAAAATTTTTGCTCAAACTGCGCGGATTGGACATTAAAAAACGGCACTCTTACGATAAAAATGAAAAGTGAAATCCAACAATGTCATTTTAGCAAAGAAGCGATCGTGTTTCGAGTGGGGAAGACAAGTCGGACGACCTTGTCGGTCGTTTGTCATGACGGGATTCCAAAATTTATTTAATAAATTCCGAAGCCTCGAGACACGATGCAGTTTTTCCACTGAAGGCGTAACATGACACAAGTCTTTGCGTTTTTCATCGGACATCGACCAGTTTCGCGTCGCCGGTCTCTATCGATCACCGACGATCTTTCTCCGCGAATAATACTCCGTGACGCGAGCATGAAAGCATGCGAGAGGACAAAGTTTCAGGGCCACCATGTATATACCTACGGTTTTTTGCTGCTTTATAGTCCACCACCAACCACCACCGTTACTACCCCGTCTGTCAATCAGGGATTTTATTCAGTAAACTGCCGCGCCTTAACCAGTGTATCCGCATTAAACAGGGCCCATCTTTCGTACCCTTTCCTTCTCTTTCGATCGATGAATTATTCATACCCTCGACTCAATTCTGCAAGGGGGTCCGAGTCAAAAATACGGGTCCCGATTGTGATAGAGCCAATTTCGTCTGAACCAGCTAGACAGTACTTGCAACGTAAGAAAACGTTTAATTAATTACAATTATTAGAATAAGTTCAAGAAGGCTCTTATACAAATTTATCTTCAGGTCCCCTCGTTTCTTGAGTGATTCATCTTGCGAACGATGCATCATTAAGAGGATTACGATGATCCACGAAGCGTTTTTCTACCGATTTTTGTAAATTCTAATGAAATGTCGATGCAGAGAAATTAAAGGAGCGATGCAGAAGAAATTGGAAAATTCACATTTTAGTAAATTTTCAGAAAGAAGAGGTCACTCCATCTTGAAGAATTTATTCATTAGGAAGAATTCTCTCTTCAGAAAGACTCTTCAGTTCCATCTTTCAGAAATCTTTTGAAATCATTTTGAGAACTCCCAAGAACTCTTCAGGAAGAATTCAATTTTTCGGAACTTTTCAGGAAGAGTTCAATCTTTTAGGACTCTTGGGAAAAGATGCACTCTCCGAGAACTCTTCGGGAAGAGTTCGCTCATGAGAATGTCTTTAGAAAAAGTTCACTCTTCATATAAATTAAAGCCAGATATGATTGAATTTCGATTCCATTGAGAGAGAATTTCTCTGACATGGAAGCTTCAAAAATCCATGTATTCTCGCAATAAAAGAATAGTCGTGACTCGGCGCGTTCCAGGACTGGTCAAGCAGAGTCAATATTTAATGTCAGAGGCAATGCGAATAGACGGAGGGTTGAACGCGGGCAGACAGGAAGCGACTATCATAGCAGGATGAAGCTTTTACTAGAAAATACACGCCTCCGCGCACACCGCGACGTGGTATGGGTGTGCGAGGCTCCGTGAGAATCGAGTAACCGAATACACAAATGGAAACCCCTGCCAGAGGAGAAGCCTGGACGACGAGCGAGGTGACGGCTCGTGTCGGTTTGCTTTATCTTCACTTGACGATCTGCCATTATGTACTTCCTTTCAGGGAATTGCCTACAAAACGTCATCGATCGAGCTCTACTCACTACTCCGCAAATCGAGCAATCTTCGCAAGAAAAACTAATGCTTCGTTGCACTTAGCGACTATGAGGTTTCGGCGAGATCCTATTTTGCTTTCGACGTTGCTCATCCCGGACAATTGTCCGCGCGCAAATGGAATGAATGCATCCGGCGATAAAACTCTGTTTGGGTTATAAATACTTGTGCGAATGTGTACTCATCATGGTTCTTATATCTACGGAACGTTCTTATCGTCTTTTGCATGATAAGCTTTATTTGGACGTTTCATTGAAACAATTTCATCGAATCTATTTGGAAGTAAATACCAACGAAAAGGAACTCTTTTCAGAAACTATTTGGGTGCTTTTAGAGAACCCCATAAGGAAGACTTCATTCTTTAAGGACTTTTTGGCAACTCTTTACAAAGATTTCACTTTTCAGATTTTTCGGAAATTTTTTCGAATGAAGTTTCAAGGGAACTCTTTCGTCAAAAGTTTTTAGGAATTTTTTAACTAAAGCTCTCTAGGAACTCTTGATGAAGGAATCATTCAGGAATCTTAAGAAACTCATTCTTCAGAAACTGTTTTGGAACTTTCTTGAAACTTATGAAAAACTCTTTAGAAAAAGTTTACATTTTAGGAACTTATTAGGTAGAGTTCTCTCTTTTGGATCGAGATCTCACTTTTTTAGAGTGAAAAACTCAATTAAATCTGATTAAGGGTATTTTCATTTTTTCTAGAGTGAAAGCCCATTCATAGGAATTTCGAGAGTACAATTTAAAAAAAAATCGATTGATTTTAAATTAGATTCGTCAGTTTGTTTTCCACTGAATTAAATAATTCTCCTTGAGGCTAAATTTTGATTTTTTTAAATCTGCAATCGCAAATAGTCGGTGCTAACACCCAGCCAATCCGAAGCGATCAATTAATTATATGAAGCAACGGCCATGGCGAGGGGTCATGGTATCGCTGGACCACAATAGACACACGCTTGCGAATTCGCGTCGCACACTACGAAAGTCTGGCGCGTGACTGGCAGAAAATGGAGGAAACCATTATCGGACGACACCCATTATTTCATCCTCCCGCCGGTGCGATTCAATTACATATTCAATTTGATCAATTTAATCAGAGCCTTATCGCCTCGGCTAACGCAGCATGAATCATTTCTTGATGCGATTCTACTAAATTCAATGCTGTAAATTCATTCACATCACTGGATTTGATTTTCTCTGATATCGCTTTTGAGAAGTTTTAGCTCGTAGATCACTTTTGTAGATTATAAGTCGATTACGTTACGTATTTTTCCAACTAAATACCCATCAAACTTCATTTTTTGAAATTTCTATAAATTGTTCATAATCGTTTTTTGAAATTTCCCTGACAGTTTCTTGACACTGTTCCAACAGTTTCTTCAATGTTCCATCACAGATTTTCATTACAGTTTCTTAAATTTGCATGCCAGTTTCTTCATATTTTCACGACAGTTTCTTCAAAGACGTTTAGAGGTGGAATTTATTTCTGCACATTTTATCAACCTAAAATGTGCATGCCGAATTCAAAAACATGAAAAAAGGAATGATGTTTGAAGAAGACTAAGATCAAAGTTAAAGGAAGGCATTTGTCGTTACGAAGAGAATTTAAAGGGATCATAAGTAGTTCTCGTTCGTCGCCCAAAAACCCCGAACTCGCGCGTTCTTATACATAAATATCTCATCAATAACCTTTCTATTAAGCAATAGCGATTATAATATTATCCTTCTGTCCAGATAATGCAACTGACCTTAGACAGTATTTCATTCTTTAATTGGTAACTGTACCATTCGATATATTTATAGAAACTCTAATTACATGTATAAATGAAGGCGGTCTTAAAATCCAAAACATTTCGAGTCGTAAATATTCTCGAGAGTGTGTATATTCGCATAGCCTGAATCTAAATTACATTTTAGGATTCGCAGTTTCCAATGTTTCCATTTGCAAGTAAAAAAGAACTTGAACGATTCGCCTTGCGGAGTGGCCACGATTTTAATTCTTTTTGTGCCTCAGCGTGGATCCCTTCGCCGTGCGCGTTGATGCAATCCACCTCGTACGCTTCGGTGAAATATCTAAATTACAAGGTGCATGGATTAAAGGTACATTCGCACGAGATGCGAGACAAGCGACGCCCCGACGTTCCCCGGATCCAAAAGAACCGTGAGGCATATCGCGATTCGCTGAGGAAAGAGCTTTGACGATTTGCTATTGACGCGGCTGCTGCCAGCACGGGTAAAGGCTGAGAAAATCAAGTTCTAAGCTTTGAGACTTGCTTGTCGTTTAGTTTCAGGGAAATTCTACTTACTGTAGTTTTCCGGTTGTCTGGGAATCGGAAATTCGACTTACCTGGAACATAAAAAACATACGATTATTTAAAATTAGGTGAACTATTCTCTCAACTCTTTAGAGTGAGGTTTTCACGCTAAAATGGTGGGTTTTACGATGGATATTGCGATAATTCGATGGTTTTTTTATCATGTTGTAATGATCTATTACAGTGTACGCAATAATAGTGACGCAAAAGAGTAAACGTTTCACTTTTTCGCGTACTCCAAGTCATTTGAAGACATTTTTTAAATTGCTTTTTGATTGATATACCGATGAAAAAAGAAATTTGAGGCTCGTTGTGCATTGTTCTATAACATAATGAAAGTGATCTATCACTGTTCGGCAGCAGGATCGTAGAAAAAACTCACCGCCGTCTTTCGTTATTGAATATTTTATTTTACTTGAACTTAGGTCGATTCATTTTTAGTGTTTTATACAACGATGTGGTAAAGAAAAGGACTCAGACACAAATATTAAAAATAATAATCAATTTAGATCTTTTGTTGTCACCTTTAAATTTACGAGTCTTTGGAATTTCGGTACCGTCTCGCCGAGAATTATCTTGACTAAACATGGCAGGAACGCCGAAAAACGAACTAATTTATGCTAGAAGAATTCGACGGTTACAACTTAGTCTTGCTACGCAACAATTACAGTGCACGCAATAACAGTAACGCGAAAGAGTGAATTTTGCATTTTATCTCGAAGAAATACTTCTTAAAGCTCGATCTTCGGCACAAGTTTATAAGTGCTATAGTTCGCTCGAATTCACCATTGAATGCGATTCTACTCAAGGCCATCATACTTCTTTCACGTTCAATAGATTTTTATTGGAATGTCCTATATATCGCTTCATCTCTCGCTTCATACGGGTAATGGGATCAAATTAAACTTATCAACGTTCTATTATCCTCCGTGTTAGATCGTACAAATTGTTATTCGAGGGCTCTTCTTTTCGTCATGTGGGTAACAATCACGAATCATTGAAAGTGTAAATACATAACGTTAAATGAACTTAATTTTAGTTTTTCCTATTCACTATTCCTGCCGAGAATTAATTGAACGTTCAAATGAAAGCCCAGTTATTATTTTGAGCAACGACGTTAGCTTTGACTCTAGGTCGATCGTGAAACCGTCGAGAAGGACCAGGGAATCCGCAACAGAGTATATATTTGCATAGCTCGTTTCTGGACAAACACAAGCGAGGCGTGGGCCTAATCCTCATCGATGAGCTTCGACTCACAGGATTCGCAATCGGCGAGGATTTACGACGAATTATCCAAAGATAAGCCAACTCCGAGGTGAAATGACCGCGTGGAAGATCGGATCGCGAGAGTAGCTCGGCTTTACTTCAACGTAGGCGTGCACTTTTCTTTATTCCTCCGGGTACCTAATGCTTCGTGAGTGGCGCTTACACAGCGGACTCGTTTCCAGTTCTGGTGGGAAATTTCAGTCGATACGTGAAATGTGAAGTGTGAAATAATGACTCAATGTTGACTTTTGATTAGTGCGCTGCACGTTGCGTCACGTCGTTGGGAAATATTTGTTCGTCATCGAGGGTTCGATTGTAATACGATACAGCGCGACGAGAAAAAAAATCTATGCACATATTTCATTTTTCATTGCACAACGTCGAACGGTCACGCGTGACTGGTAAAATGACGCGTGGCCATACGTTAAATGTAATTTTCTGCGTGTTTCATTATTTCTGCGAACAATCGTAAAGTTTGCGTGACCACCGTGGCCATTCATTAGCGCGAATTACCATAAGTTATCACTGATGATTGCCGATGTTTCGCCCAGACTAATTTATTTTAATTACCACTCGATCTTCAGACCCGGCTTTTTCTATCTTCGGTAATTTTATTAATTAATGTCCAAGTTATCTTAATTAAAATGAAAATTACCAACCGTAACGATGAATGAGACAGAAGAAGCACAATGGGTGGAAAAAACTCAGCTCCAGAAGTTTCGTTTCGCGACCAACAAATCAAACTCATTAAATTAGAAGCGACAGTTGCTTGAATCCGAATTAATTTTCGGATAGTTTTCTCGGCGCTTCTCGCATCCCAATTCGAGGTTTTTGCTTGGTGTCTCGTCCAAAAAGAGCAGTGACCCAACTTTCATCACCGGTTCATTTTTACCTCTTACCGATGAATCGATTCTCGTCTCGATTATATGAATGCAGATCGAGACAGTGGCTGGCCATAAAATGCTTTCATTCGAAATGGCAATGAGAATTCGATTGTCGGCAGGGAGAATCGAACTAGACGACGGGACGCATATCGGCTCAGAAATCAAACTCCGAGGGTGGAAGGACCGCTTCGCCGATGCGTCTAATCGCCTCTTGTTCGAAAACAAGGAGGAGGAGAGGTCACTCTCAGCGCAACCTCTATTATTCCTCGGGCGTCGAGGTGTCGAAATTGAGAGACGTTCCTCGCATTCACGACGCATCCTCAAAAGGCGAGTGATAAATAGACGCTGATGAATCTTCCTCACTTGCTATGAACATTAAATTACGAGATTTCGTTTTTAAGCTATCGATATACCAATTGAAATGCGCATTTTGCTCTGAGAATCGTTCATCATTAGCATTATCATTGCTATCGGAGTTCAGGAATCGTACTCCCGGATTTACAATTTTAGACATTCGCTCGCGCTCGTATAGGAATGACAAGCTTTGGCATTCCAACGAAATTTTCTCATGGAATCTACAAGCTCACAGTGTCACAATTTTTTTGGACATCGTTTGACAATCTTCTTCCAAAAGCCATCGATTAGAATAACACTACTCATCGGTAATCATTCATCTCGAGTCTTTGTCCATTGGGCATTATCGATGTTCAATTTGAAAGTTCCGCTACGGCAGATGGGAACTTTTGACCTGCGGTGGCTTTTCCCACTTTAATCTTACTCGAGATCTAGGCAGCTTAACAGGTCTTGCGTACCGAGCCGAACCGTTCGGAATTTTAGAAGTCTTCAGAAGAAAATTTTTTTTGCCAAACAGTCGATTGTTTTCATATAGTTCCGTTGAGTTTGGAGATACGGAAGATGCATTTTTAAATCGTTTGAAATGAGATAAAATTCGGTGGATTACGCTCGCGTGATCTTTGCTTTTGAAGTGAAGACGCAAATTCTCCGCATAGTTTGAGGAAGAACGGTTCAACTTAAACGGTTCGGTTTCTATGCCAGAGTTTAGCATAACTTCCCAACTTTAAGATATCCAAGATTCTCGTAAATCTTTTATAATCTTTTTGGTTCCTATCAAAGAATTTGCGATATAAGAAGGCCGAAACCATGATAAACCAGAACAATAAATGGTTGAGATTACGTGAAATCTCGAGGATTCAGAGCTTATTGGCGCCACTACTGCATTAACGATTTTCAAGACGTCGACTTACAACTTGGTTACTTCCAAGAAGCTGCTGCCACCCTCTGTTACGAGGCGCGAATGGCACGAGAGGCGTGTAATTGGACATGTCGAGTGTAGCAAGTGAGCACGCGTTAGTATTTGGCCTTGTTGTTGCTACACGCGTTTGCTTCTTCGTTCGCGATGATACATTCTGGCTCGGTAGTGCGCGAAGTATGTCTTTGATATGGCTCTTGTACATACGAGAATCGGTAAATTTCTCCTTCGAACGTCTTCCTAGCGAAGTGATGATGGATAATCACTGACGAAATCATTCATACGCCTTATGATCCCTGGTACTTGCGCATCTGAAGCGTACCGTTGAACGTTAATTACTAATCGATTTATTGCTAATGCAACTTCGAGTTTTACGAACGTAAAAACCCGCAGTGACGTAACGAAACACGAAACTCGAGTGATTCATTGAATAACGGCCATGAATATTCGAATGCGGACGAGTTTCTGCATTTAAGCAAGCCGTTTTCAGCTATCATATAAAAGTGTCGCTACCGATTTCCGCTGAGCATTACTTCGCGAAGTAAATTACGAGCATATCTCGACAACCCCGCGAGAACAAACTTATACACCCACACATCTTCCCGAAATCTCGAAATACTTGGTTGACGTTTAGCGCTGGAGGCTAATGCAGCACTAGTGTTCGCAGTGACACGCTCAATAATAGATTAGACTGCCGGCTAAGTGCATGCTGAGCGTCTCCTCGTGATTTATTATTGATCGGAGCTCATGTGTTTGTTTGGGTTCCATATCACGAACAACTTATTATCGATCCTGCAATTAGCCTCCGCAATCGTTTCGCAGATCGTTGGTATACGCTTACACCTACACAAACACGCGTGTCCGATAAAATTGAACGATCAAACCGTCTCCTCGACGAATCAATTAACGTCCGATTCTTTCCCGCTTCGTGTTAAATGGAAATTCGAGTATTTTCTGTCTTATCTCGGGATAATAAGCGATCCCTCGACACCGGGAGGAAGTGTTTGATTTATTTCAACGAGATAACGTGCTTTTTTCCACGCCTCTTTTTAGAAAACGGCTCTTCCAACGCCAACTCGTTTATTTCCGATTACGGAAAGTACGATTTTAGGGTGCTACCGGGAGAATTATGAAAAGAGAGAGACGTTTTATATTTACTCAACAACAGGGTAATCTGTAAAACGAGCTTCATCCCATAAACAACGTCTATTTCAGCATGTGATCTCATTTAATGTGACGCGCGTGTCTTCGGTAAATTTGGAGAGATAGCCAACCCCTTTTGCTCGAGCGTCGCCGTGATCGTAATTTTGAGCGATTTAAGGTTGGCGCACTACTTTTAGAAAGGCGGAGTACTCGAGAGACCACATGAAAGCCGATTGAACAAAGTGCATCCAAAGAGTTTACAAATCGTTATGGACCAAATTCATTATTTCGGAACGTTGCTAAATAGACCTATTTCTTAAAAATGAGTTCGAATATCCATTTTCGTTGAGATAAAATCCATTTTTAATCTCTTCGAGTACACTATTATATTTGATTACGAATCCGGAGTTCTTTTCAGTACAAAAGCGCTTTATTTTGATGATATTTGATCAATGAACATTCCTTGTTAGCAGACTGATCTGATGTTGACATCGGAAAAAAAGAGCTTCCGAAAAAAAGCACGTGCGATAAAACGAAGCTCGGTTGAGGCCACGACCCGAACGACAAAGGGAATGTTAATTAGTCTAGTAGCTCATCTTAACGAGTGGCTCAATCTAGAAAGACCATCGAATTCTGCGCACTCTTTCTTTCCACAAAACATTTCATCGTAATGACATTTGTTAAGTGCCGGCAAAAAAATTGCTTTCAATTCAAGCAATTTAAAGAAAAACAACATTTATTATCGGTCGTTTGCGATTTTTGTTACCGAAACATTCAAATTTTTATGACGGTTTGCTCGATTTTTCATTACAGTTTCTTTCAAATTTCATGCCAGTTATTTGCAATTTTCATTACAATTCCTGAAAGTTTGCATTCGAGTTTCTTCAAATTTTTATAACAGTTTTTTCAAAACTTCATGGCACTTTTTCGATATTTTCATGCGTTTCCATTATAGTTTCTTAAAATGTCCATTACAGTTTGTTCAAATGTTCATTACAGCTTTTCAAAATTTTAATTATAGTTTCTTTGAATTTTTATTCGTATTAGTTTCTCGGAACCGTTATCACAGTTTCTTCCGATTTTCATGACAGTTCTTTCACATTTTAATTATATACAGTTTTTTCAAAGTTGCATCCAATTTCTTTTAATTTTCATGAGAGTTTCTTCAAATTTTAATTAAAGTTTTTTCAATGACTTTGCGCGGTACAATTCCAGTATTGCCCATTCAATCAACATAAATGAAATATTCAGAACATTCCAAGAAATATTCCGAGAGAGTGTTATTTCGGGACGAATAACATCGTCTTCCGTTTCGAGAATCTTGGTCACGTTCAGCAATTGCGTTGGCTTTCATCGATACTCGGGTTAATCGCGGATTTAACCGTTACAAAGCGTCAAAAACGTGTGACGATTCGCGGAAAAATTGACGGCATTAGCATAAATCGTGGCGCGGCGATTTCCGGCAAGGCCGATATTATCGTGCGGCGAATTTGCGTCTACAATTTTATCCGCTGTGCCGCTTCTCTCGCATGAGTACGATTCACATGTCGCCCGTACATTGGCGTCGAGTAGATAGCCGTAAAATGATTCATAGGTCCGTAGGTATCGTGCTGCCGGCTCGTTCATTCACAACTATCGTCGCTGGAACCGCGAGAGCACTAGGTATGTCCAGACAGCATCCGTCCGGAGATAACGTGGGAAACGCAAGATTAACCAATAGATTTTATCCATAACTTCGCGAGGGACCATTCATACCGGCCAAAAATAAAGTGGAGTCTGAATTATTTTAAGAAATTCGATGTCGAAGAAGGCTGATTCCAAGAGTTCGATTGTTTGTAGAAAAGTTACGTTCCCTCAAGAGATTACGCGGCGTTGCTTTGTCTTTCACAGCGCCGCTATTAATGCAAACGGATTACTAGTCACGGCGATGAAACGGCGACTGAAAGTCACAAGTCGTGCTCGGTCGAGGATGTTTACACGGAGCGACGACAAATTCAAAACGTACGTGGGACACAAACACGCAAATCTTTCGAAACATTCCGTTTGATATTTGCCTTTTTTCATGTATTATGGGAAATTTTCAAAGAAGTTTACTCATGAAATATTGATTCTCCTCAATTTTATCAGTCTTTATAAACGACCCCTCCAAAATTTTGTACGTGCAACTGCTTGGTATTTTATTGTTTGCAAGAAATGCTGTAACCTATGTTGTAATTTATTTCCAGCGCTCTCAGAAAGGAATAAAGGCAGCTGCAAAAGACGACGTTCCTTTGAACCCTCCAAAGTATTTTCGTCGATTCGATCTTTTTTAATTTTCAAAAACTTTGATACAGACAATAATGTTTCCAAACGCAACAAACATTTTCCTTTACCATGAACTTGGGAGCATGAATTAAACGTAAAGGAATCTAAGATTTCTATTGCAGCCTTTCGCTCCCGGAAAAGGGGAGACTCTGCTTCGAAGGTGTGGAATTTCTGATCTTGCGATTATTTCTAAAGGATATCCGGAACGCATTGCGCGTGGGTGAGATAGCGTGAACGGCTTTGGAGTGTTCACGCGTTTAGTCCAAAGCCCGGCCACTCGTGTTACGTTAAATTCTCAATTATCTACTCGCTTAATTATCACGAACCTATTAGATGCTTTCTCATTTACTGATTGAGAAATGACGGATTTGATTTAATAATCTCAAGGTTGTTAGCACTCAACATCACATCGATCCTTTAGAACTGTTTAGGAAGAATTCCCTCTTTAGAAACTTTTAACTTTTTTAAACGATTGATATTGAGATGGAAAAAGAAACTTGAAACTCGTCGTGCTGTGATCTATTACATTGTACGTAATCACAGTGACGCAAAAGAATGAATTCCTTACTGTTTCAGAGAGAAAAACTCACTCCACTCTGAGTACCTGCATTTTCACTCTTTCTGGAGCAAAATATCACTCTAAATAAATTACCATGACTAGGCAAAAAAAAAATTAACACTCACAAAAAAACGGTTCAATAGATCGAATTCGAACGCGAT
Organism: Zelostemma sp. ZL-2020; assembly: GCA_022816865.1. NCBI lineage: Eukaryota > Metazoa > Arthropoda > Insecta > Hymenoptera > Platygastridae > Zelostemma > Zelostemma sp. ZL-2020. The sequence continues at coordinate 4,852 of JABFQM010000536.1, read as the reverse complement.
GCAAGTGTGCCTGGAGGATTAAGAAAGGACATAATAACTGACGTCCGAGACGGTCAACCATAATCTCCTTCGAGTTCTGTTCCAAGTGAAGCGTTAAAAAAATTAGCACCAACTCCGAAATTCGTCACTCTTATCGTTGCTGAAAACGAAGGCGGCGTCGAATACATCGACGAAAAGCCGGGGACTATAGTAAATCGAAATTGCTCGGTGCTTGACATTAATCCTTAGTCCTGCGGATGCCACTTTATAGGGAAAAATGTCAACGCGATTGTACGACGATTGTAGAGCGTGTCATTCAAAAATTAATACCTTTTGGTATCTGGGATTTGGATCTGCCTACGCGGAAAGTTTCGTATAAGAAGTGCATTCGAATTCGCTAATTGAGATGGAATAAAACTCGTTCGCTCAAGCTTCTTATCTCGTTTTTTGCACGGTAGGAAGACTTCATTTCGTATTTCTTTCTTTTCTTTTTAATCTGGCTTTAATTTGGCGAAATTTAACTCTTAATGTTTGTACACGACTTTAAATTTGATGTAGATAATTCAACATACATGTCGATCACAGTATTTTGAAAATACAATGCGATTCGACGATAGTATACGCGCCAACGTCGCAGCCATCCAGAAAATAATTACTCCGCATAACATGCATGTCAATGACTTCATGTCCAATGACTAAAACGCGTCTTCAATGACGATCTTCCGTTAAGGCCGATAAGCGGAGGAGGAAATTAACAAGCGCGTTGTTTATCTGCATTCTTGATTTATTCGCTCCTCGGACATCGGCGATTCTTGTAACATATTTCACGAGAAAGATAGACATCTGAATTGTCAGTAGTCGCGGAACGGTATTAGTTTTATGACGCGTAACGTATGATGAATTACGATTCGACTAAAGTGATGTTATTACGTTTATCTGCGATTGGTACTAATTTATGTTACCATGTGATTCGATCTTTCCGCAATAAACTACGCTATCGTAAAGTAAGCGAATTTCGTGCCTTCTGTAATAATTCAGGAAAGAAAATGTATAGTCTTTTTAGGTATACATGGAAGATTCTCGCTTCGGGAAGGCCATTTTTATGACGATCGAGGTCGAGTTTCGATAACGCGCCCACTTGTGACTGAAGCGTCGATTTATACTTTTAAGACTTCGTTGTAATTCGCGTAAGAACAATATACACGGTAGTTTACAACTTTTTATTTACGTTATGATATCTCGATTGTACGAAAGCTTGAAAATCTTTGGAAAAACCATAAAACTTAATAGTTTTACTAAATCGTTTCCGACGACGCAACTTTTAAAGAACTTTTAAATAGAATATACTATGAATTATTAAATTTTCCATCAGAAAGTTTGTTAATCTTAAATTTATATTTCCGCAAAAGTGGTGTATACTTTTGTGATCGAGTGTGATAAAGCATGTCTGAATAAATTCCTCCATCGCTGAGAGCGCACTATCTGGGGATTCGGCCATAAGAGAAAATGGGACTAGACGAAGAAAAACGGTCGGGGCTCTAACCACCTTCTCGCTTCGGGGTTAACGTGGGCGGGATAGGGTCCTATGTCGGTCGGAACAAAGCTCAGATAAGACGTACGAGAAAGGGCAGCGTCTTTCTCTTCCCGGTTATCGCAAGAAGTCGAGAATCCGAGCAAATGTTGAGCCCCTTCACGACAATAAATAATCTAAACGCGTCGTTATGTGATGATTATTTTTGAATTTCTATAGAGTTGATTTCATTTTGCACTGCAGCGATACAAATTTCTTCCGGAGGAATATGAAAAGTAAATTGCTCGTTTATTTAACACAATAACTTTTTGTGCGAAGACTCGGCCAATTTATACCGCTCGTACTACAACCCTGAAATGCATCTAGCATATAAATTTCTTTTAGCGTAAGGTTTCATTCTTAACGACTGCGTTATTTTCATTCCTCGCTGCTTATCCCCGTTTCGCGGTTACCTAGTAAAGCTAACCTCCGCGTTTCACTTGCGGTTAAGCGGCGTCATAACTGGAATACGCTTGGTTAAACAACGACGGGTATTTCATTCTTATCGTATTATAGCGTTACAAAATAAGCGTCGCCTAAATTCTCCAAGCTCGTCTAACTCTGGAAATATTGTTCGCGATATTTTTTGGGTACCCGAACAACTTGAGGTAGAGTACCGAAGAAATATCCGAATTTTTAATGCAAAAAATTCGCAAGTTCACCGTAATATCCCTGTATTTTCATGTTATATACCCTAAAACACTATTTTTACAGTCTTCTCGAAACCACCGGGTGCCTGTCTTTTTTCACGCAAAAATGCTACAGCCAGCGCGGGTGGCCGGGATTGAAATTTATTTGATCAGCCACTCGAGAAAACATTTGCCTCTTTGTAGATTCCACATTTGGCTTTAACTTAGGGTAAATAAATACCACTTTCCTTGAAATTCTATGTCTGTGAAGTCACAAATGACGAGGGGGAAAAAATTCAAATAAACGAAAGAAAACTATAAATCATCGAATTTCTTTCTCTCCGTTAATTGGAATTAAAATTCTCCGGTCCCGAAAACACATAAGGGGAGTCGAAAATAGAAACAGAGGCGTTCCCGTTTTCGAGTGTCGATATCTCGTATTCCGGACAAAAGCGTTGGATTTTACACGCCTCAGATTCCAAGCGAGCAAAAAGAAGGCGAGTAAAGAAAGGATTGTTTCGAGACCATAAATGCGTGCTTTCGTTGCCCGGCAGATGTAAAGCAGCAACTAAAACCGAGCCTGACGAATCCAACCTTAACCTTAACTAAATATCGCAATCGATTACAAGATCAACGATTCTGTGCGTAAATCAATCGCGCGTTAATTGCTTTAGTTGGAAGAAATAAATACGCTCGAAGTTTGAATTTAAGAAATTAAAAAATGAACCAATCATGGACCAAAATCCGCGAGAACAATAATTTTAATAAAGTATTTTTAATAAAAGATAATAAAAAAAACATGACCATGACAGTCCAAGTGCAAAATACTGGTTCGGGTCGATTATAAAGGCTTCTTTAGTTCCTATATTTCTGCTATCCTTCGTTCTCTGGGCACGCTGCGAATATGGAATCCTACAATCAGCAGAGAACGAACGGATAAAAGTAGAGATGGTTCGGACAGTCTGATAGACATACTAACGGAGTAATTTAACATTCGGCGGAATTAGTTGATTAACGGTAGCCTCACGCACCAGCGGCCATAACCAATTTTCGAGCGTCTGGTTCTAGCTCGTTTTGCCTCGCCATCTGCCTATACCGAAGGTGCGAAGCGCTGCAATTTCTCAATCTCTGCCTTCAAAAGTGTCTGAGGGTATTTAATGGCCGTTCATTATTGAATTTTACTGTCTTTCTTGAAGGTTGTGCCGGTTATTTAACAGTTAGATAATGAGAAATCTTATTTTATGGTCATCTTTTCCCGGTTTTCTCCATTTTTGTTCGATTATGTTTCTACTTTGTTCGTGGTTGATTACTTTCGATAATGAGTACGAGTAATAAGTAATTGATCTGGAAGAATAATTTTCATGAAAAACGTTACAATTTTAATTTAGGAGTGAAATAGTACATTTCCAATGAATTCATTTCCAATCGTTTTATCATTAGAACTTTACGACTGCTCATAATATACAGAGTTTATGAAGCCTTGTCTCGAAACATCGGAGACATTTTGATATTACGTTATATTATTCTTGTAAACGAATGACTGATAAGAAATTACTCTCCTGCTCCGTTTTTATCTCAAAATCCACCATAAATTAAATGCTTCTTTGATTTTCTTGCCGATAATTCCTTATAAATCGTAGAATACATGCATCAAAACTCGAGGGTTTTTTTTTTTTCGAAAAAATGTTTGGAATAAGAATTTGATGACATTTGTAACCGAAGGCGTTGATGAACTTTTAATAAGGCGACTGCGAGCGCACTCACACTTTCAAAGTTTTTATTCGTAAGAGGACCGTTAGCCTGGCATGTTGTTAAGAGAAAAAAAAATAAAGAAACGAGCATAGGGCGAGTGCGAAGTGTAAGGAAGGGAGAGCGAGGAGAGGCAAAAAAGAGAGAAAATCATTCGAGTCATTCTACATATCATTTAGAGGAGCCGCTATTAATTTCTGTTAGCCAACAGGGACGTTAGTTAACAGCGAATGCCGTTTTTTTTACTTTTTTGTTGGCGTTGATCTAAATTTCGCTTCGTCTCTGTTTTTGTTTGTTTCTTTTATGTTTTGCTACGACTAATTGGAGAATTGCGACTCATTTGATTATGATTACGAGTCAGTGATTGCTCAATAATTTTACAATGATAATAAAATAATTATCGCCCATTATCATTAATTTGCATGCACATTTGACAGCTTTAATTATCTCTACTGCAATTTATTCTGGGTTTAGCACAAACTAGCTTTATCCTACGCAAGAAATTCTTTCGTGAAAAAGACTATGACTAATAGAGGCATCCGCGATTGCGGTATTCAAACAAATAGTTTTCCTGTGAATCGTTTTCTTCCTCCGTCAAATAGTCTGCATATTTGATGCACACCAATCATGGAATTATAAGAAACCGTGACTCATCTTGATTCTAAAAACAATACATTCTTCTAGAATTTGGTAAAAAGCGTAGTAAATTTCACACAATATATTTTGCATCAATATTACTATTTTTGTGCTAATGTTTGATTTAAAACGCCACGTTTTCGAATTCGCGAGAACTTGGTATTTAAAATTTGTTGTAAAATCACAATCTTTTTGCACAGTATATTTTTTAATGTGATAACAATTAATTTACAAGTGGGCTTTATTTGTGGGAAGCATTGTCGAAGTAATGTGTTTAATTACCGTGTTG
>JABFQM010000535.1:0-33411 GCA_022816865.1 Zelostemma sp. ZL-2020 | reverse complement strand
CGTTAAACCGGTTCGCGAAGACATCGCCGTAACTGTAACGCACGCTGTAACGTTTCACTAGCTTTTCTAATGCCGGATAATCGTATCCAAGTAGGTTAACGTCGTCCGTGCATTTCATCGAACCTGTTCAGAAGTGCACGGAAACATTCCGCGGAATACCATTTTTCCATGAGCGCAAAATATCTACGTTTTCGGTAAAAAATGTTACTGCTCGTAAATAAATAATGACAGTACCCATTTTCCGTTTCGTACTTATTTCTCTTCGAACTACGCTTTCGAAAAAGTAGACTCGAACGCAAATTTTATCGCTTTTTTCGAGAACTCGTAAATTACTAATTGTCGCGTAAATGTACGCGCGCAATCCCGCTCGAATAGATCGCGGAGGAAATGTATTGTGTTTTGCGTACCAGCATTCTTTCGTTGGACCAGGTACCGTTATCAACTGCCGAACGAACCGTTGGCTTAACGGGTAAAAAGCCTCGTAAATGCCCGGAAAAAATTCGATAGTCACCGCATTGCGCGTTTCGGAAAGCACGAAAATCGTCTTGGGGTAAATCCGGGAGAGATAACTCACCTTTGCGGCATTTTACTTAAAAAAAATACATCGAAAAACAATTTTTCGCGCTCACCTTTCAATGTCGCGTCATGACACTACTACGAACTGAAGGAAGAAACAATGCATGCATAATACTCGAAGTAGTGTGGGTGCGCCATTTCTTTCGCGCGCGCCATCTTTCCCGCAATTACCCTATATCGAACTAAAAAGCGCGGGCAATTTTCCGCAGGTTGTGGCGTTATGCAGCGTTTCTCTAGCGGAAGAATATAAAAAGGGGAATGACAAGCCCGAGATCGTCGTCGCGCCAGATAATGTCCAAGAAAACAAACCTCCCGAGGGTTACTACGCTTTCGTAGAGTCGCCGAATGCGGAACCGCCAAAAGTTCGAGCGCCACCTTACGAAACAATCGAAAAAGACTGCTACGGTAATAAACGATGAAGAAAAAAATAACGTCCCGAATAAAAAGTGACGCTTCGTTTCAGACACGGGGAAAGAGGGAAAAGGTTACGTTTCGGTGCACAACATTTGCGGCGATCTCAACAAAGGCTTCATCCCGCGAAATCCGATGAACCAAAACATCGATGGATCATCGTATCCGTTGTACGCATGCGCGATTTCACGCGAAAACGCGTTCGAAAATACTGAAACACTTCTTTTACAGCGAACTCATAAGAAACCACACCCTGAAATTCTTGAGCAAGACCTTGCCGATTCTGAAGGCCGATGATTCCTTGCCCAAGGTCGCGAAAATCCAGCCTTTTTCGCAAAATTCGTAAGTAAAAAACCGGCCATTTTCAAACTACCGCCATGTTTTTTCATCCTCCAATCACTGCGATCTTAGCGTCGACACCGACGAGAAACGCAGCCGAAGCAAAAGATCGGAAATGCCCGAAAAGTCCGACAAAGCCGAAGAAATGTCGGAAGAAAAGACCTTCAACGCCAGTCGCAACGCTCGCAAATTTTGCGAAAACGGCGGAATGTAAGTGCGAACCAAAAAATTATTTCGGCAAACATTGTACGTGAAATTTGTACCCAGAATGTGCATGCTGTACAAGGCCATACACGGAGAGCCTCTGACCTCTCAAACGGCGGAAAGACGCGAAGAAACGCCGCCATCTTCGCCCGAATATCGGCTGCGGGCCCCTCCGACTCAAGACAAGTCGGAATACACCGGACCACCCACGCCTTGCCCGGCCAAGGTCGAATACGCCACTCCGGTTTTCGCGAAGAACTATCAAGGCGTTTGGCGTTACGTCGTGCAGATTCCTTACGAAGGATATTTCACGCAGACGATCGAAATCACGAGATGCATGTCAGTTGCATTTTCTTTGGTAGCGTCTATTGCACCGTGCGCGTCCGTGTAACTTCGGGTAACTTCGGCTTTTCGTGTATGCACACAAAGAAAATAGACGCGCACAGCGCCACGGACGGTGCAAACAGACACTAGAACCGCCATTTTCTTTATACTTCGGAATCGATCTATTGCGTTGAAGATGATTGAAATAATTTCGAATCACCAGGGAAACGCGATGTCACTATTTGGACGGCGGCTGCTTGTCCTCGCCCAGATGGACAAGTCTTTTAGTCGCGGAGATTTTCTACCCGGAAACATTCCTGGAAGAAAATCAGCAGCAGCAGCAACAGAATCGACGGTTTCCGGGCCCGCGGGACCCCGTCAACGGCTCCCCGCCGCCTGTCCATGACTTCCAAAATTATCAGCAGTATCTTCAAAGGCGCGCCGGGGAAAGCGAAGGTCGAAGCAGCTCGGGATCGCAGCAACAACACTGCGACGGAGTCGACGAAATGGGCTGTTTCCAGGTACCTTTTCGACGTCGAAAAAGCCAGCAAAAAACGCAATTTCTAATGCTTCGTATTTTCAGGTGCGGCTTTATTACGACTGGTTTTTGGTACCGGGAAGCTGTAAATGTTGGCGCCCCGATTACTTCAATCGCTACGTACGTCGCAGCAATCCGAGCCCTGAGCTCTAGAAGGCATTTTCAGCGCCATAAAATGGACCAATTGAAAAAAGCGAGCGGCATTGTTCAGTGATAACGAATTGACTGAAAATGACGAAATTTCTCCCATAGAAATGTTTGTTTTACAATCTCATTTGTATTATTTCGTGTTTAATCTTTCGGAGAATAATTCAATCTGCGAATTGTTACGTGTAATGTAAACGATCCTCGGTAGTATGTACATATAATTACGAGACTTGCGAAACATTAGTTGCATTTTAGCGGTTTTTTTACGAAGAGTAAAAAATTTGGTCTGAATTCAAAGCGAAATTGCGATGCAATTAGTGTCTCCCTCGCCAAAAAAACGAGAAAAACATTCTCGTCGGAGACTCGCGCTCCGACGTTCGAGTGTTTTTTTTTGGCAAGGCTTTTTCGCGAAGACTTACTCATAAGTTCATGAAATCTACTTCTAAGTCCTTATTTATCGTAGGGAGTTTGTATATTTATTACATCTTCAAGTACAACACGTGTAATATGATTTGTAATAAAAAATTACCCCGAAATATTCGCCTCTTGTTATATTTTATTCTCCGACCTTCCTTTCTGCGTTTCGTCATTAAGAAAGAGTATAAGATAATGCGCGTGTATTTATAAACAATATTCTATCTTGTTTTGCACAGATACTTTCGTTATAAATTTCGCAGCGAGAATTGCAAAAAAATAATTCCGACTCGGATAAACCCGGCCATTTTTCTACGTTACAATCCTAGGCAATTATCAACAATCGCGCCCGTTTTCTAACGTTATCAAATCAACCATTCGACAGTGTCCTAGACTCAATTTCCCATGACCAAAAACATCGAAAAAAAAAAAAAATCCCCATCTTATTTTTCTCAAGTTTTTTTTCAAAAATATCCGTGACATTAAAAACTGTAAATGAACTCTGAAAACGAAAAAGACGGACTCTCTCTTCGATAAGTTATCACTCGCCGTGCAATCTTATTACTTACATTAATTAAAAACCAATACTATGCACGAAAAATCTGCCGTGTCAAGAATACAAATCGAGCAAAACTAATTTCCAAAACTGCAAAAACAGTACAATAATTTAAATAATGCGACCCGAAAGAAACCCAAAACCCCGATGTTGCGAAAAGAAAGCGCAACATAATCCGTAATTGTAATCATTGTTTTCAATGCCCGCGTTATGAAAATCGAAGCGCGAGCTGAATGTCACAGGTTATCGCAATTAACCGTCCGAATCATCGCTATAAAAGCTTTCGGCGATGCAACGCCTGCTAACTCCTGTTCGTCACGGCGAATACCGCGGTTCGCCAAGTTGTACTCGAGAAACGAACCATGAAGGTGTGTTTGGCGTTGGTCCTGTCGGCTCTATGCCTAGCAGAGGCCCTGGAATACCGGACCTACACGGCCGACATGGACTTCCTCCAACGGCAGAAAAAGGTTTTCGAACTCTTCTTCTACATCGGACAAAACAGCCTGATGGACGCGGAATACTTCGAAGTCGGCCGCAACTACGACCTCAGAAACAACGCGGACTTCTATCTCAGAAAGGTAAAATCCACAGACCATAAAAGTACTTTCCCCAACTCAAGTTTCCCCATCTTCGTAGGACTTGTTCCAAGAATTCATGTACATGCGAAAAGGGGGTTTCCTGACCCGCGACGCCACGTTTTCTCCGTTCTATCGCGAGCATCGCGAAGAGTGCAGAAGTCTTTACAACATGTTTTACTACGCCAAAGACTTTACGACCTTCTACAAGACGGCTTGTTGGGCTCGCACCCAGATGAACGAAGGCACTTTCATGTGCGCTTACATCCCCGCAGTTCTCCACAGAAACGACACCAAGATGATGAGGATGCCGGAGATGTGGGAGATCTATCCCCATCTGTTCTTCGACTCCAAGGTCATCCAAGAGGCTCAGCGCATCAAGATGACTCGAGGTAAAAAAGAAAACCCTTCGAAACCCAGAAACATCCTGATTCCAATTCTTGGATTCCAATTCAGGAACGACCTTCAGGAACTACGAACTCGGCATGAAGAGAAGCAGCATGGAATCCGCCGACAACTTCCTGATTTACGCGAATTACACCGGCAGCTGTTGTAAATACGGCTGCATCGACGAATGCGGAGAATACAAACTGGATTACTTCATGGAAGACATTGGCATGAACAACTTCTACTTCTACTTCCGCATGGCTTTCCCGTTCTGGATCGACATGAAGGATTACGACATCCCCAAAGACTTCCGTGGAAAGTTCTACGCGTACATTCACCAGCAATTGATGGCCCGTTACAATTTGGAACGTTACTCCAATGATATGGGCGAGGTTGAATGGGCTGATTGGTACAAGTACCGTTACCCAGGCTTCTATTCTTCTCTGGTCTACGCCAACGGAAGAGCTATGCCGTACCGTGACATGTACTCTCGCATCCCGTACTCCAAGAACAAATACGTCAAGGTAAAGATGATTCCAACATCTGCAATGCATTTAAATCACGTTATCAGGGGTTACATCTTTAAGATCTTGAAGATGTTGACCCTAGAAAGTTGATGTAATCATTCGATGTTTGATGGTTCAGGAAATCGAAGCTTTGGAGTTCCGTCTCTTCGACGCTATCGACTCTGGACGTATCATCGACGATTCAGGCAAAGAGATCAATATATACACTCCCGATGGCTTGAGCTACCTAGGAAACCTGATTGAAGGCAACGGCGACTCTTGCAACCGAAGATACTACGGCTCCTACGAAACTCTTGCCAGAGATCTTTTCGGTTACGATATCGATAAGACCTGCAAGAACGACATCACTCCGAGCTCTCTGCAATTCTTCAGTACCAGCTTGAGGGACCCAATGTTCTACAGACTCAACAGAAAACTTGTCAACTTCTTCCTGAAGTTAGGATCTTTTTGTTTGTCTCTGGAAGAGGAAAGTTGTGCAGAAATTGATCACGTCTTTTGGTTTCTAGATACCAAGAACGTATGCCGTACTATACGAGAGACGAGCTCATATTCAACGGTATCAAAATCGACTCTGTGCAAATTGACAAATTGGTGACCTTCTTCGAAACCTATGATGCCATGATTAATAACGCGGTGGCTGTGGAGACCATGAAAGATGGCCGATCTCTGAACATCAAGGCTAGACAATTACGTTTGAACTACAAGCCGTTCAACTACCGTATGTTGGTTAACAGCGACAGGGAAACCAGAGCTTACTGCAGGATCTTCATTGGTCCCGCCGAGTACAACGAAGAACAGTTCGCTTTCTTCCGCAGGAACTACATGAATTACTTTGAACTCGACAGGTTCATCTTCAACCGTGAGTTCATCTTCGGATCATGATCCAAATTAGAGGATTTAATACAAATTTGTGTTTCCAGTGAAACCTGGAATGAACACCATCGACCGTCGCAGCTCGGAATCCATGATCATGAAGGAAGACAGGATGTCGGCTGATAAGTTCTACAGAACGATTCAGAGAGGTCTTGAAGGCAGCGAACCCTACACTTACAAAGACATCATGTTCGGATTCCCGGCACGTATGATGCTGCCAAGAGGCAAACCAGAAGGTATGCGGTACAGAATGTTCTTCTACATCTACCCATACGCCGAAGGAAAGACCTTCGACGTTCCAATGTTCGGCAAGTTCCTGGATGATGGAAAGCCTCTGGGTTACCCGCTGAACAGGCCGATGAAGCAGTACTTCATGGATTTGCCCAACGCGTACTTCAAGAACGTGATGATTTACAGTACGGATGAGATGAAAGAAGATTATTTCATGAGGGAAGAGATTAAAGAACGAATGTTTTGAATAGTATCTGAAATACCGTAATTCCACTTTTGTACATAATTGGAATCTCCACTGTATTGGTATTATGTGAATTATTTCGCTTCTTCCAACGAATAAACAGTACCTCTGAACGTTCCGCATTTTTTCTCGCTCCAGTACCATGCTTCGATTGATTACATTTTTTACGATTTTCGCAATTAATAAATGTATGGAGCAAAAACTTTCGTTTCTGTTTGTTGCGACATTTTCCAATTTTCAATTGACTACGATTGTTTTTAATTAAGGTGGTTCAGAATCACCTCGTGATTTTTCGGGTACTCAGCTTCCGACCAATTTTCCCCGAGGAACATCGCCAGGTTCTGCTTATCCGGAGGAATGTAACTGGCTGGAATTCAATACTTTTAGTCTCGTTTCTTACAATTTTGAGGTGAATGAAAATGTTTCTTCACCTTTATAAGTCTTCCGCACATCAGGTAATTGTTCATCGATTCAGCTGCGATTTTTGCTACTTCGGTATTCTCCATTTCGGTGTCTGCGTAACCTCGGCTTTTGCCGTTCTATAAATTACGAATACAATTAGTTCAAATTAATAATGGAAATGTTTTAGAGAGTTGAGTTTTTAAGGATCATTATTTTCCTGTTTTGCATGCAAATTAATATTTATGAAGTAATTGAATCGATGAATATTATTTTTTACCTCGTTTTACTCTCCATTTGTTCCTCGTAAAATCCATGAGAAACTTGTCCCAAATAAACAACTCCAGAATCAAACTTTTTCGGGCCGGATTTCGGTTGTTTTTCAATTTTTGTGTCCTCGCTCTTTTTTATTTTGATTTCTTTATCTTTCCGAGTTATCGGGAAAACACGAAAATGCAATTATCATCATTGACAAACACGAGTTTTGAATATTAGATCGAGAAGTTAGGTTATGTTCGACTTACCTTGATTTTTGCTCTAACATTTTTAACGAGCGTGGGACTCCCAGCGCTTTTTTATTTTTTTTCTTTGTTCTCCTTTCTTGATTTTCATTTTAAAGGAAAAATTTGCACTTATTTCGGTCTCGCACGTGACGATTCTATTTTTCTGTTTAGTTTCGAGACTCACTTGGTCACTTGAACATATGCAACTCGAAGTCACCGCGATTTCGACTATCGAAATAATCGAATTGTATCGAAGTTCAAATTTGTTTACTCCTTTTCCACGAAAACAGTTGAACGCGGGAATTTTTCGCGCCATTTTGAAATGCATGAAAAATGAAAAACACTCACCGATTTTGATGACCTTCCACTAGATTTGGACTTACCTGGAATTTTGAAATTTTTAATCTTCACGTATTTACACTTGACCAATGCAATAATTATTAAAATTTGTACCTTGACGACGGCAAGGTGAATGCTCCAAATTTCCTCGGAAAATAATCCCAAATTACGTCACTTCATAACACGATCGACACATTTACAATAATTATTGTTCAAACCAAAAAACTACAACACTTGACGCGAACGCGAACATTGTTCAATTATTCCACGAAATTTATCGAAAAACTCACGCACCGGCAGACGATTTTCTCAGAACGCGTCGGAAACACGTGATGACGCGCGTTCCTTTGTTATACGACGCGTTAATTGTCGATTGAGCGACAAAACTCGAGGTTTCATCGCAAGACAAATATTTTTTTTCGAGATTGAGGAAATTTACGCCGGAAAATGTTTCACATCCCGCCATATTCCAACTTTCCAACGGACACGACCGACACGACATAAAATGCGGGACAAAATGGTCGCCTGTACGAAGCGACCTCTGCATCATTCGTGCGCGAAATTTTGAATTTCTTCAACATCCATATTTTTTCTTTGCAAATTTTTTTCCGTTTTTTTTGTTGCGAAGTGAAAAATGTAGTTTGGATTGAACTTCTTATCAATATAGCGATATATTGAAAATTATTAACCGATAAATTCAGTTTATAAGGACCTAATTAATTACAATTTCTACGGAAAACCGTAGAGTCGAGTGTATAATTCGAATTTAAAGTTTTGCGCGAAAAAGGGACGTGAAGTTAGCTGCGGAACCCTGATCTTCGTTCGAACGTTCCAAACTTCAGCCGCGTTAGTCTCGGCGATAGATCGAGTCAGCTGTCAATCTACAGATCAGTAAATATTATTGTATTTAACAAACGCGTACTAAAGTATTGCTCTCCTAAAATTGGCGCAAATGAAACATTGCCGTGCTTCCCGGAAATCAATTTTCGAGCTCCAAAAGTCATTATTTTCCTAAATGTGACAGAGAAAAGTATGCCTCATGCACATATGTACGATCGGAACATTGAGTATTTTTGTATCGAGCAAATACATCGAAAGAGATGACAAATTCTGCTTCGTTCGTTCCACGGCATCGCTGACCTTCATTTTCTCGTGTCATTTTCCTCCGGGGTCGGAGAAACGCATGCTCATTTTTCGCTCATTTATTTTCGGAAAATTTTCGATCGAAGAAAAAACTCGAAAGTTGCTTTGGTCTTTGTTGAGAATAAAAGAATAAACCGTGAAAATGTTTACAGAAAAAGAGGCTGAAAAATGGCTGCTGGAGGTGGTGGGGGGAACTTCATCAGCAAGCCAGCGAGGGGTTGGTTACACCCCGATCACCTCGTCAGCAAAGAAGGAATCACTTACGCAGTTCGGGTAAAAACCCTAATTTTCAAAGTCCCAAAACCCCACGAAAACTCCGATTTTAACACCCCGCATTAATTTCAGTACATCGGGTGTTTGGAGGTGTACACGTCCATGAAAAGTTTGGACTTCGAAACGAGATCTTCAGTTGCCAAGTACGCTTCTCAACCCTCTGGACAAGCTTTCCAAAACCCAACTGATCTCGATGTTTTTTCATTTTCAGAGAATGTATTAATAGAGTTTGCGAAGCCGCGGGATTAAAATCGGCAGACAAAAAGCGAAGGGTAAGCTCGGACGTGACTCCAGGCTTGAAAAACCGAATTAATGTCATTCGTTCCTCCGAATCATAGGTGGACAGAAAAGTCTTGCGAGCCATCGCGGACAAGCCATGCATGGACCACGCGGGAGCCAACATAAACCTCACAATCAGCAGTTGCAGCCTAGCATTAACAATTTTAGAAACAGGGCAGGTCATCGCCAAGCACGAAATGCCTCGAATTTCCTTCGCATCTGGCGGTGACACGGTAAAACAAAGGAAGCTTAAATGCCGAGATATTGTAACCGGAAGAACCTAAATTTCAGGAAATTTTGGACTTTGTTGCTTACGTAGCGAAGAACATGCAGGAATGGCGAGCGTGCTACGTCCTGGAATGTGGCGGTGGTTTAGCCCAAGATGTTATTTCAACCATCGGCCAAGCTTTCGAACTCCGGTTCAAAGAGTTCCTCACGAAGCCGTCATTGCAGTAAACATTTAAATTTAACGACTTGAAATTGTAAACTTTTGTAACGATATTGGCACTTTTTTGTAGTCCAACGCTGAACGGGATTCGAGAAGCAGACAGAGATTACTACAATGATTTACCAGGGAAAGTTCCCCCTGATATCGGTCCTCCGCCGGTACCTCCTTTACCAGTCTCCGCATCGACTCTTCCGAATCTGAAGCACCACTCGAATCACAATCACGCATCGTCATCCAGCAGTAACCAGAACACGTATTTACCCGAGCCCAGAACCAGCGCGAAAAACAAACAAAGTCAACCCTGGTCAGGTACAATTGCCTCCCAAAATCTGCTACGTTGATTCCTAATTTTTCCTCGCTTTCAGAAACTGGGAACCTGATAGATTTGAGCTCGGACGGGACCGTTTCCCTGCATGAAAACTTGGAACACAATTACGTAAACGACACCGTGATCGCCGCGAATCGAGAAACCAAGAGAGAACCGTCGACTCTTTTCGACGCCTTCGACATGCGTGAGTATTTCGAAGAAATTTCTTTGGAAATAAACGAGCTAATTTTACGTTTGCAGAGCCTTTCAGCACGGCGATTTCGGAGATGAATAAATTGAGTCCGGAGACGCAGAAGCAGCAACTGAAGCAGGAAATTTGGTTCCATGGGAACGTCAGTCGATCGGACGCGGAAGCGATGTTGGGGAAGGTGCGATTGTTTCGCTTTTTCTCGATTGGAAATTGTAAATTGGGTTTTTCAGGATGGAGATTTTTTGGTACGGGAATCGCAGGGTTCGCCGGGGCAGTACGTTTTAACCGGGATGCACAATGGGATGCCGAAACATTTGTTACTGATTGATCCGGAAGGCGTGGTGAGTGTCGTTGATTATTCGCGGGGAAGCGATGAAAATTGATGGTAATTTTTGTTTAATTGCTTGCAGGTGCGTACGAAGGATCGCATATTTGATAGCGTTAGTCACTTGGTGAATCATCATTGCGACAATGCTCTTCCAATCATATCCGCCGACAGTGCTCTAGTATTAAAGTACCCTGTTCTCAGACGCTCCTATTGACTCGCCGAATTTGATAAATGACCGAACATTTCGTTAAAGTTTTAAGGCATTTCTGTGCCTGTAGAAATATCTGCGTTCTTTATCTTCGAATTGTCAAATTTGAAATTGAGGGATTTTAATTGTCATGGAATCAGTTTTTCTTAGTTTTTATCTTCAGGTTTGCCACCGACTTTTCCGGGTTTTCCGAATCGAAATGTGATTGTCATTTTTTATGGTTTTTTGAAAATTGTTCCAGTTGTGTGGCAACCCTGATTTTAAATTAAAAAATGCACGTATTAACAATTAACAATCCACTAACAACCAGCTCTAATTTTTTCAAAAGAGATGTTGCTTTATATTCATGAATGCAATGTTAAAAAAGTGGCGCCTCATGAATTTTTCGAGAAATCAATGCACATAGATTTATTTTAAATTTTGATTAACTTTTCTATTTTTATACTCATAACCTCGAGTACAATCGAATGAAACGCGATAACAGAGTGAAATCAAAACTGAATTGCTTTATCTGCATACTTCTTATCAGTTTCGTAAATTTATAGCCCAAAGATACGAAGACTGATGACAAAAAAACAGCACAAAACAATGTTTACTGTGTTACCTTGCACAGATATTCCAAACATCGATTCAAAATGTAAATACCGCAAAAATATGGATATTTTATGAAAATTGTGTTCGACGAAATATGGAATGTCCAGTCTTGGAAAGAAATCGAATTTCCATTCTCGCCATTTATAATTACTCGTAATTGTGTCTAATTGCACGGAGATAATTGCATATTTTAGTGATATAAGCAAAAGCATCCGCAGGGCAAATATTTAATCGATTGCAAAAATGTAGAAAACTCGAGCAAAACATATATTACGAATTAAATATACTAGACCTATTCGCACCATGTACTTTTATTACATGTTCTTTTAATTTTCAACAAAACAGTATATTTCTTTCTAAAAATGGTCTGATATCCCTACTTACTGTACATAAGTATAAATATGTAAAATAATTCGATGACAAGTGTGGCCCGTTGCACGAAAAGAGCGTCTCTTTTTGCACAACCGGTCACAATTGCCAAGTAATATAATGCACGATAACACAAAAACTGCGAAAGGATACAAAATTCGAGACAGCTTTTTTGTATACTTCAAAGACATCATTGCTTTTCCAAAACTCGAAGCGGCCACTCATTGAACATTTGTTTATATAAAAATAATTCGAAAGAAGAATTCAAAAATAACTGTACCATAAATCACGACAATTTTAACGAAATATTATGTATTTTTGATATAATTCTTTTGGCAAAGTAAACATTTAATCATGAACAAATATATACTTTTTTCATTTCAACGATTCTCCGCAACGCGATAATGGAACATTTGATTTTTCCTGAGTTTCTAGCCTTGATTCAGTCCTGGACCATGAAGTTCAATGAAACTTTCCAGCGACCTTGGTACACTTCCCGAGTAAGAAAGATTGTACGTCTTCACAACTTTCGCAGCCATACATTTCAGCGATAACTTCGTTTCTGCTCGCAAAATTATTTCTGCTACGCCTGAAACAACAAATATTTTAAAAATAGAATCAATTTTCAATAATCCTCAAACTCACCCGTTGTTGCAGCTTCGTACGGCGTTTTTCCTAAACTATTTACAGTATCCATGTGCGCCCCAGCAGAAATGAGATTCATTATAATCGAGTGAAGCGTCATGAAATCACTGCAATTTGAAACATCATTTTTTCCACTTTCTCGCATGAAAAACACAAAAATAACGCGCCTATTAAACTAACCTAATCGATTTTTGATAACTAACTATCACATGAAGCGGAGTATTCCTCTCGTTATCCATCGCATTCACATCAGCGCCGCACGCGATCAATAATTTTCCCGTAGCCGCGCAGGGAAATCTAAAAAATAAGTTTACAATAATCAACGAGAAACAAGAAGGCTCGGAAAAAGTGCCTACTTGCAAACATCGTTTGTATGAAAATCATCCACCGGCGTTTCTGCATTGACCGCGAGATGCAAAAGAGTCTGGCCATTTTTAAGGGACATTTTCAAAGCGCACAATTTGTGCACCAGGTAATGCGCCTTGTTAACGTCGGATTCGGTGTACTCTTTTTTATTCACGGTCAGTACTTTCGTTAGAATCGTGAGAATGTACAGCGTGGTCGTAAAGTTGAGTTCCAGTTCTTCCTAAAAAACAAATCTTACATTAGAATACAAATTTACACGTACTTCGATTATTTAACTCACAACGGATTGCTCGCTTTCGTCTCTCGAATCAGGCGTTTCCAGTTTCGCTTTTCCTTTTGATAATTCGATCACACACACTTCTAGCACATTTGTAACTTGAGTCACGTGAAGATTAACGCCGCAATGGATCATTTGTGAAAAGACCTGGCATTTGGGCATTGCAAATATTAAAAAAAGAGTCGCTAATTTTTCACAAGGCTTTTCAAACCTGCGCGAATCTCAGGAGATCCTTCCCCACCGAGTTGTTGTTTTCTTGTTTGAGCCTGAGCGCGTGAAGCCACAGATCGACGCACCGATCGAACCTGTCGTTGTCCGCGAATACAGCGCCTCTGTAAATTATCGAATGCGGCACTTCTGGGTTTTTCGTACCTTTTTGCGAATACAAACAAAATTAACTTTCCCGTAAAAAATGTCTTTCTAAAAATGGGGTAAAAATGCACCTAGAATTCTTTCCCGAATCGCCAGCGATTCCATGTGAAGCGCGTTGTGATTATTTTTGATGCTCTCCAGTTGCTCCATCGTCTCGCATTCTCGTCTGTTTTCATACGCCGGCACCGGATCGCACAAGTTTTTACATACAATATTGCTCGTGTCGCTGTACCTAGAAATTACATTTGCATTTTAGTAACGTTTACTCATCTCATTATTCAACCTCTACTTTTCCCTATACCTCAACGTCATTGCCTGTTTCAAATAATGATAAGCCTGGATCAAACAATAATTCTCCTTGTCGTTCGCGAAAGACGCGCCGAGCAAATCATAAGCATCTATAATTTCCTCTTTTCCGAATTCGTCTCTCTCCACGAGACATTCCACGACGTCTGATCTCGTGCGTTCCGCAGCTGCTAAAAGAGCAGTCATCCCATTTAGATTCTTCGTTATCTTGATTTTGTGCCCGAGAAATTCAGAGACGATGTTGCAGTGACCGCACTCCGCAGCAAAGTGCAGCGCCGTCGCTCCGCAGTGCGCTTTCTCATTCGGGTCAGCTCCGTTCTCCAATAAAAAACTGACCTGTAAAAAAGAAATTGTTTAAAAATTGACAAAAACAAAGGTTCTTTCAAGGTACTGGAACTAACGATGTCGAGATGTCCTTTGTACGCAGCGATCATTAAACAAGTGTTGTTATATTTGTTGGCGATGTGTATGTTCGCGTTATGGTCCGTCAGGTACTTGACTATGTCTAATCGGCCATCAAAGCAAGCTGCCCTGACGGGAGTCGAGAGAGTTTTGGTAGGATGGTTCACGTTCGCTCCGGCTTTCACAAGAGTTTTCACTACGTTCAAATGCCCCGCTCCTAAAAATGAAAAGCGCATTAATTTCATTGGTTTTTGTTTCTAGAAAACAAATGTTTCACCTGCGGCGCACCAAAGTGCACTGGCCCCTTCGATAATGAAACTATCGAACCTGACCATTCCTTCGGCTTCCAAATTGACCTTGAATTTATCCAGCAACATTTTGACCAAGCTGTCATGACCGTACCTGGCAGCTACGATTAACGGCGTGCACCGTTGTCCATCTTCTTGCAAAACTTTCTGTTGAAAAGAAAAAGAAAATATTAAAACACCGTTTTTATTCGAGGGAAGGAAAAATGAAATATTTCGATAAATTTTTGTGATCATCCGTCTTCTTCTTTGTCCCGAGAATTCTTTGTTAGCTGTGATTGGCTCCGGGCCAAGAAGCAACATAGCACATCAGCATGTGCACGAATTTTTAGAATTTCTCGTGACGCAGTATTTAAACAAAGACCACATTTCGAAGAAATTGCAATTACTCCAATTATTCGCGGAAAGAAAAGTCGAAGTTTGAAAAGATGAAGGAAATGACGAGAAAGGGAAAAAAAGTTACCTGGTTGATCAAAAAGTTGCTGTACTCGTAAGATTTTTCGTTGAGAAGCGCGAAAATGGTGATTGCCATGCCTTCTCGGGCCGCGTAATAAACGCGGTTGATAAGGGACGAACTGGCATCGTTATCTTCGGCCATTTCACTCCCGAAGAAATCAGCAACGACGTTTTGCTGCGTTTCTTCCATCGTCGCTTTTCGCGAGCTTTCGCGCGATGTTTCTCTCAGGTTGGACTAGGCAACACTGACCAACCCTGACTGACTTCAATATATATTCGCTCGTGAAATGATGTTCTCGTCGCTCAAATGTAATAACCTCAAAGGCACTCGCGGATTAGGATCATCGCACCACTCGGGTTATAAATATACCTTCCAATTGCCCCTATCTATATCTCGTTCGGGCAAATTTACATACAAAATTGTGCTTTGAACCCGTTGTCATAAAAATAGACGACGTTACGCGCTTTCGCTCCGAAATTCGTGCCAAATTATCTTTCGCGGTCAGTAAAACGCGCGCACTTTTTCGATTTCCTTGCGTTATCGGCAATTTTCGCGTGACGGTTTTGTTTACTTGTCATTTTTACTTACTTTGTCGATACCGAGTAATTCTAAATACATAAACTAGTAATAATAATTGAGTAGTTCGTAATAATGGCACTAGGAGTCGCTACAAATCACGCATGCGCTTCCGATTTGTAGCGCGAAACCTTCGATAAGCGTGAACATCGAGTATAAAATTGAGACGAATTTTGTTCGATTTGTTTATTTATAAAGATAAAGTATAGTAGAGTATTGATTACGACGATATTACAATGTTCGCTTAGCTGCACGAGACATCAATCCACGGTACAAAAGTTTAAAATACTGGATTAATTTTCTTAAAAACTGACGGTATTATAACGTGGGCTTCACTGATCATTAAAATGGCTCGAGAGAAGGCACTATGCGTCTAAATATATTATTATGTATTACAATATTTTGTACAATCTTACAAATAAAACCTCCGCGATAAAAAATCGTCTCAATTACGGATCGTGCTTTTTATACCCTTTTGGAAGTTTTGATTGCACATCACTTAACACTCGCTTACTTTAATTCGATCATTAATTTCATAATTATCTAATTGTATTTCAATTATTGGAAGTCGAGTATAAAAAACTAGTCGACAAATTAACAAAACTATTTTGTCTTAAGTAACAATTGGAGAAACGAATACCGGTAAACAAATACTGACATCGATTTTTTTGTTCGATAAGTGTTCTAATTTCTAATCGGTACCGATTTCAGTCATACAAGTACTTGTAAACTACGCTTTATATTCTAATATACCTTAGATTCAATACACACTAAAATTTAGAATCCAAGCATATTTTAAATAGCAATGGAAGCAAAAAATCTGTCTCCAATTTCCAGTACTTTTTCTTCAATGTCTACAATTTCTTTCCTTCTACAAACTAGAAACATGGAATACATTTTCAGACAATGAGAAAAGTAAAAAAGTGCCGATTGTTCGCCAAAGTAAAAAAAGAGAATACTTTCGAAATCATGATATGTAACTTTCGTTAAACACCGGCAGCGATATCACAAATCGCCGAAATCTGTCCTCGGTTCCATTTTCTATGCAAAATCATCCTCACTAAACTCGCGTCAACGCTAATTACAACGAAAGAAGCGAACATTACGATCTAAAAATCAGCCTTACAATATCTCCCATGTAAAATATAATGGAAGACGAATGACACGGACATTTCTTCGCGAAATTATAAAAAGTACATAACTAAACCGCGCAGCATAATTTCATTAAAAGGAAAACAGAGAGATTGTACTACTACGATGCGACGTAGACGAGCGCAAATACAAAGAGTCGACGTTCTAGCTGCAAAGACCGGAAGAATTGACGAGCCCGCGCGCGATGAGTTCTGCCGTTGCGGGATCGCCGGCTTCTTTTCCGTTCGAATGCTGGCTCGCGGAAACGTGGGAACTGATGTGAAACATGAATTCCGTTTTATCGGTAAAATCCGTGCGACATACAAGGCAGAAATGTCTTTCCGACGCGTAAGGTTGCGGAGGTGGCGCGGATCCTGGGAAATATGCCGCTGCGTGCTGCGGCGGAGCCGCCGACGCTTCCAAATGCGACCTAAAAAACAAAGTCATGAAATGTCCATGTAAAACAAAAAGAAAGAAAAACCCACCTGGCATGCTGCGACCATTCCTCCCTCGTGGCAAGAGTTCTCCCGCATAATTCACAGGCCCAACTCACTGGTTCCTCTTTCGGTTTAAGAAGAGAATCCTGACGTACATGTTGTTGCTGCTGTTGTTGTTGTTGCTGCTGTTGCTGCTGCTGCTGATGATGCTGCTGTTGCTGCTCCACAGTTTGAACATTAGAAGTCGAAAGAGGCGTCGCACCAGGTCTGTGTCGCAGTTTATTCATGTGAATCACTAACTTATCTCTTCTCGCGAACGCTTTTCCTACAAAAAATTAAAACGTTAGAAAAGGAAACTTTATACACAACAAAATCCTTTTTAACGTACCACAAACTTCACAAGAATAAGGCTTTTCGCCCGTATGAATGCGCATATGAATAACGAGTTTGTCTTTGCGAGCGAGGCCTTTTCCGCAAACCGTACAAGCGAAAGCTTTGGCCGTGGGTTCGCCGGTGTTCGTGGCTTTTGAAACCGAGCCTGGTCTTCCTCCAATGGCCACCATATTATTCGTGTTACGGGGTTGTTGGTTCATCGAAGGAGCTCTCCCATTTCCGTATTGTTGCTCCTGCGCTCCAGGAAACGCCGGCATTCCTCCCGCTGGTCTCATCGCGCTCGAATAATCCGGCGACCTTTTCAAACAAATTCAAAATTAGAAACCACGAAATTTCATTTACATTGTCCATAACAAAATATGATTATCCGGGTTGGAGCTCCCGAGTTTACCACGTTCCGAGAGGACGAAGAACTCGGACTCCATCGTCGTAACCGAATCCTTCGTCCGGCACGGTGAAAGTTGGGTTCGGAGGATTCGGAGGCTGAGCAGCAGGAGGTGGACCAGGAACGGCGAGCCTCGCCTGAACCGTCTGCTGCGCAATGTGTTGCTGCACCGCGGCGTGCGCCACCGCGTGCGCTTCGATATACACCGTGCGCTGCTGCTGTTGCTGCCCCGTTGACATCTTATCCTTATCAGCAATCTACAAAAAAAGCCAATGATAAAAACTTGAAATTAACGAAACTACTTGTAAAATATAACTTTGTTCAAGGGTGAATGCGCCGGCAAAGAAATCGACCAGAAAAATGGTTTATCTTTAGAAAAAAAGAGTACCTTGAATTGTTCCTTCGCCGGCGAATTCACCGTAATTATAATGAACGACAAAACAAGGATTCGATGGCGATAAAACGCGCGCGAGCGCGATACTGGAAGCGCTATGTGCGCTCTATTGGCTATCGAGTCGGCGACTGTCGTTCGACCCTGGTCACCCCCGGTTCGCAGGGGCCGCTGCGATCGCGGTGCGTCGGACCCCTGACCTTGACACTGACATTGCCACCTCAGCTCGCCCAGTCATGAATCGCCAGTTCCATTTTTTTTACAGAATCACCGGGAACGCGTAGAGAGGAAAATTCGAAGATCCAAGTTGGATATTGATTTACGATGTAGATGAAAAATGAAAAACCATCGTTCAAGGACTCCCCTTGAAGAGCGAAGCTTGGAACAAACAAAACGGGTTTTTCACGAAGCTGAAAGTGGTTGGAGGGAGAGGAAAAAGAGAATTAGGAGGCGTCCATTCTGCTGCCCGTTCCACCTGTGCCTTGAGAAGCGAGAAATGAAGAGAGGGGAAAAAGATGGAGAAGGACAAGGACAGTGGGAGCCCAGACTCGTTTGTTTTTCTGACCTCGCTCCCTTCCTCCAAGGAAAGGCATCTCCGATCGGGATCAATCGGGATTCGGGAGGAGAGGTCAGACTGCTAGACATTTGTGGGTAGACTGGGAGATGCGACTTTCCCTTTCTCTTGGAATCGACGACGCGCAGGCTCGCCTCGCGTCGATCAATAGCGTCGCGAATCGCTACATTCATCTCTAGGCTCTACTACAATCACTGCATATGCATACAAATAAAGATCGCAGACGTTGAACGGCTCGAACGCACGCTTTTTTACTCTCGTTTTCTTCGATCCGAAGGGCAATGTTCGGGTTTTTCGTCTAGCCGATGGGAATTATTGAATTGTCTTTTCAGCTGCTTCTTCGGTTTTCTTGCGCTTTGTTTAAATAATTTTTGAGAGGTTTTTTTGAGATTTACTTTTTGAGTAAATTGATGGGTCGATACTTCTTGGTGCAGGGATGGAAAGGTCGACTAAAAAAGGGAAAAGTGGGTTAGATAATGAATTTCGTTTGCGCTGAATGGATGATGGTTTTTTTGTTCGTGGAAATTATTTGGAGGTGAAAATTATTTGGAGGTTTTTGGTACCTGGTTGTGTACGGAGGCGGCGAGTTGTTTGAGACTTTCCGCGTAGTTTTTTAAAACGGTGTCAGTTGCCATGCAGCTTATATGGAATTCGTAAAACATTTCCAATTTGTAGGCGCATCTTTGACAAATGTTTTTTGGTAACGCGTCTTCTTTTGTTACCTGGAACCAGATTTTTTGTTTACTTTCTTTTTCGAAGCTTTTTTTGATAGGAATCGTAAAAAAAAGATGAGGAAATTGTACATTGATAGGCATTTAATTTGATTTGTTTTATAATAGGAATTTTAATTTCTGATTCAAAAATTATGAAAAACTCCGGGAAAATATTTAAAATTACCCGTGAAAAAAGGAAAAATATAAATAAATATGGAAACTACGAAAAATGTGAAAAATACGAAAAAAATATGTTTAATATATCGAAAAGTACAGAGAAATAATTTTTTTTATTTGTGTGTAATTTTTTGTTGTTTTTACAGTTTTTATAAGTATTTTTCTATTTTTCATAAAGAGAGTGATAATTTGTTTATAAATTTATTTTTAAACAAGTAATAACAATAAATAAACAAAAATTGATAAAACTGCGAAAAAATACAACAAATTACCCTAAAAATAGAAAATATACGAGTGAATACAAAAACTACGAAAAAAGCAACAAAAATATAGAAAAGTTATCGAAAACTACAGAAAAATTAGTACTATTACAATTTTTGTTACTGATTTGTATTTTTTTTACTTTCGGGTGTAATTTTTTCATATTTTTCCATAATCAATCGCAGTTTTTTTGTAATTTACCATTTTCCCCAAAGAGGGCGATCATTTGCAAATCAATTTCTTTTCAAAAAATGAATAAAAACAATAAAGAACCCATCCCAAGAAACCTTTAATTTCATAAATGAATAAATTTAAATACCCACATTCCGTCAAATTAACGAAGAGAAACAAAAGGGTTTACAACCACTATACACCACACACACGCACACACACACATACAGGGGCCAATCAATATAAATACGTGTAAATAAAGAAAATATTTCATAATAAGCAATTTAAAAAACTTACGACTGCCGGAATGCAAGTCCTGATTTTAAAAAGCAGTTGACGCTGTTCTCCTTCCTTATCAAAAATGTGCAGCTGATTATTGCTCTTCAAAGAACAAAGCCGACAAAGCTCCGAAAAATTAAAATCCTCGTTCATTGCCATTGTTCCAGGACTTTCAACGGGCAATGCTTTCAAGCGTTTCCAAGCGGGTTTGACGTAGTTTAATGTGTTTGATAATGATATAACCGATATAACCAGATACAAAGCGCACACGCTTCATAGGTTATAGTCAAGCACGCACACACTACTTCAACAACATTTTGTATCTTCTAATACCACGACCGCAGCTTCCGTGATTTTAGCTGGTCCAGTACCTCCTCCCCGCCCCGCCCCAAAAACAATAACAATCCAAAGTAAATATTACGACTTTTTTAATCCCTCATTTATTTGATTGCTTATTTGCATTTTTATCGAATAAAATCAGATGACAATTCGAATTATTTTCGCGCGCTTCGGGTCAGCCAATGTAAACGCGGCTTAATCTTCGCATGTGACCCATGAAAACAAACATTGGTCGCTGTTTTTCGCGCGCACGGCGGCATAGCCTTTCCTCCTAATTCTGATCTCGAAAAAGGAAAAAAAGAGAGTGAAAGAGGAAAATGTCTTCGATGAGCGGCGACGAGAGCGAACATTTGGAAAATGAGCCAGGTCAGCCAGGTTAGATACAGATAAATTCCGAAAATGAGACGAAACGGCGCTCGGCAAATCCGAGCTTTGACGTTAGAGACGCGCCAGGGTCGCGTCGGATCGAGTCGAAAAAGCGATTACGAAATCGCGGAAAAAGCCTGGTTCGGGATGCCCTGGTGTTTTCCGCGGTTTCAAAACCGGCGTGGAACCTGACGACATCGTCGCGATAAAATGCCGCGTCCGCCATTAACGGACGCGGAAATGGCGTCGATTTTGATAAATACTTGATGCTTTTTACGACTCGCTTCCTCGTTATCGACTAAACAATCGTTATTTGGCACGTTGTTCGCAGTCAGGCGAACCAGGTCGGGGCGCACTGTCAAAACACCCTCGGCCAAAAAAACTCCGAAGAAACCCGCAACTCGAGCCACCCGGAGAATCCAGCCTATCGAGGACATCGAGGTAACGAGCAATTTTCACATTTGTTGACGTTTTTTATTCTCATTCTCTCCTTTCTTCCGCTTACGTCGAAAATTTTTCAGAATTTTTCATGAGGTCGAATAAGCGCGATGTATTGTGCAATTTTGCACGTTCTTTGTGCTAAATCGTGCAAGTTCGTGCATATTACGACGAAAAGTGAGAATTTAAATTGGCAGTAATTTTATTTCGATTAAAATGAATGAATTTTAACTCCACCTGAAATGAAGAATAATTTTTCGGAAAATGTGCTAATTTTGAAATTGAATTTGTAGGAAGAAGCAGTGGTTGAATTAACGGGAGAAGCTCCGGAAAACGGGATGCAACAAACTGATATTCCAGCGAGCGAAGAAGGCGAAGAAGGGCTGTCGTTGCATGTACAATTAGAGGGCTCGATGGACAGTACCGAGCAACAAATAGAATTCATAGCTGAGATGGAAAACCAATCTTCTTCTATGGACTCTTGTTCTCAGCAAATGTCCTTCAAAGTTAGGGAAACTATGCAACTCATGGTATTCACGATTCATAAAAAATGCGCACATTTTTTGTTGCACAACCTGGAAAAGTCAATAATTTTTATTGTAAATATTTACAGCCGGACTCGGAAGATACTTCGGACCCCATGGTAGTATTCGACGCAGGAGAAACGAATCTCGAGAGTGCAAATCAGACAAATGCAAACAACGCAGGACAACAGGAAGATGACCAGTTTGAAAATTTATGTGCCGAAGAGCAACAAGATCAAATCGATCAAGAATTCATACCTCGCGAAGAACTTTCAGAAGAAGAAGTAATCTTGGTACCGAATGAACAGAGTCAATCCCTTGAAATGGACGTGGGAGAGCTCGACGAATCCGAGCAAGCGGCCGGTGCCATAGAGAATTTGAAAACGGCGCAGGAACACGAAGACATGGAAAGCGGAGCCGAACAACTCGAAAAAACAGAACCAGACACCGAAGCTGTTTCCGAGGACGAATTACCCAATGAAACTGCAGCGAAAGTACGCAGTATTAAAAAATGCGAAAACGATCAATTTCATTTTAATAAATTCGCGTTCTTCGTTCCAGGAACCGGAAACCGAAGCAGTTTCCGACGAAGAACTTCCGGTAGCCGCAGCGGCAGATTTAGGCGAGACGGAATCGGTTTCAGAAGACGAGCTGCCGCCGGACAGCGACAAAAAGAGGAAAGTTTTAAAGTCGACGAGCAAAACATCCGAGATGAAAGTCAAAGCAAACGGCGGAAGTGCGTATAATTGCGCTCCTGGTTCTGACCGATTTTTAATCCCTGAACTTTTAAGGTAAACGCAAGCTGAACGCGGCAGGCGAGTACGACCCCAGTTCGCCGACTTCGGAGAACAACGACGAAATTCCCGCAAAGAAAATGGCAGTGTCCTCCGGAGACAACGTCGACGATTCCAAATTAGACGTGAAACCCGATTCTCCAAAAAAGAAAACTCTTCCGGAGTTGGACAAATACTGGAAAGCAGTAAACGAGGACCCGTCCGATTTCACCGGCTGGACTTATCTGTTGCAGTACGTGGATCAGGAGGTGAAGAAAAACGTCGAGAAAACGTAGAATGCGGAAATCGATACTTGGAGATGTATTAATGAAATGTAATGTTAACGTAGAATGACGCGGAAGCCGCGCGAGAGGCTTACTCCAAATTCCTGGAGCGTTATCCTTATTGCTATGGCTACTGGCGGAAATACGCCGATTACGAGATGAAAAAGGGCGACCCGGGCAATGTCCAAATGGTGAGTCCGTTCGTTCGAATAAAATGACTGCTAGGTACTTAAACTAGATACTCGTAAAGTTACATAAATTAATGTAATCTAATGAAATAATAGCTCGAGGTAGAAAGACGCGTGGGCAGTGTGCACGCACGTAAATATGGTTTTCCCTTTCAACAGCCTAGCACGTCTTGCGGCACCTATACGACTCTCCTCGTTTACCGAGTAGCTACATATTTAACTGTTCCATTAAAGGGATCACGGTGCTATGATTATTGCGCATCCATGTTTTATGATTACCGAATACATATGAATATACATTTTGTACATATATCTTATTTCATGCTGATGATGAGGACGATGACATATCTTTGCGTGTGTTTGTTATTTATTTATTTATTCCGTATCGATGTAAGCGTGTGTACACTTAGCTTACGAACAAAGAAGTATTGTAAATTATGCCTAAGATGAGATTACATAATACTTAGCAGTATAAGCTTGACTCGGTTGTCAAAAAGTCAGGGTTCAAAATAAGACTTAGGACGCGCACGCGACGTGCTGTGGAGGGCAAGACTGTGTGCCGGAAGAGGCGGAAGCTCTCGATCGCTCGGAAACGCTCCCTCATGATAAGGTGAATGCATATTGTTCTGCAATCTCTGTGTTGATTATAATTATCTTTACTTGCAGTAGTCGCGTCGCCATACGTGAGTATATGTTTACATGAACGAAAAAAAAAAAATCACGACGATGAAAAACCGCTTTATTACAGCTAAGATTAAGAACTTCTTAGGTTTACGATTATACCCGATAATATAATTATGATAATTAATTGTCTGTTGTGTCGATCCTTCTTAATGCAAATTACTCGTTATACGCAGGTTTTCGATCAAGGTTTGAAAGCCATTTCTCTCAGTGTCGATTTGTGGCTGCACTACATCAATCATTGCAAGGTCATTTACGAGAAGGACGAAGAGAAGATGCGAGAACAGTACGAGAGGGCTATAAAAGCTTGCGGACTCGAGTTCAAGTATGTATTTTCGTCGGTGTAAGGTTTTTCATTTTTTCACCTTTTCTTACCTTTTTTACGTTTTTACAGGTCGGATCAATTATGGAAGAGTTATATAAAGTGGGAAACGGAGGGCAAGCGGTTTAATCGAGTGCTGAGTTTGTACGACCGGCTCCTGAGCACGCCCACGTTCAATCACACCATGCACTTCGAAGCTTTTCAAGAATTCGTGCAGTCGAACGCGCCGAATCGCGTTTTGACAGTGGATGATTTTTTGGCTTTGCGCTCGGAAGTGAAAGTTTTACTGAAAGCGAATGAAAATGTAACTTCGGCACAGGATGACGTTCCTCCGGGGGAAGAGTTGCCACCGCATGAGATGCCGCCTACTGACGAGGAGACGAGAGCCATTAGGGAAAAGATCATCAGCAGCAGGCGCAAAATGCACAAAGCTAATGTTAATGCTGTTGCTGCTAGATGGAGCTACGAAGAAGGGGTCATTATTTTGTACAATTTTTTATACAGTTTGATGTTTGAATTGGAATGTAACGTCTTTTATTGGATTTTAGATTAAGCGACCGTATTTCCATGTGAAACCTTTGGAGCGCTGTCAGTTGAAAAATTGGAAGGAATATTTGGATTTCGAAATCGAACAAAAGGACCAGAACCGCATTATTATTCTTTTCGAGAGGTGTTTGATCGCTTGTGCTCTGTACGATGAATTTTGGATGAGGGTAAATGAATTACTGATTTATCTGTTGGTGATTGTTACTGATTTATCGTTAATTTTGTTGTACAGTTTATTCGATATTTGGAGTCGCTGAAGGTCGATTTTTCGAAGAAAATTCGAGATGTTTATACACGCGCTTGTACTATACATCACCCGAAGAAGCCGAATCTTCATCTACAGTGGGCCACGTTCGAAGAAAGCCAAGGCAATTTCGAGCAAGCGGCAACCATCCTTGAAAACATCGACAATTTACTGCCGAACATGCTGCAGATCGCGTACCGGAGGATCAATGTGGAAAGAAGGCGCATGGACTTGGAAAAAGCCTGCACGCTTTACGAAAATTATATTTCCAACAGCAAAAATCGCACCATCGCGAATAATATTGCTGTCAAGTATGCGCGGTTCCTTTGCAAAATCAAAAATGACGTCGACAAGGCTGTCAAAGTTTTGTTGAAGGTATTGTTTCGAGATTCGACATTTTTATTATCAAAAACTAAATTGTAACTTTTGTTTTTCAGGCAACTGAGAAGGATAAGGACAATCCTCGACTCTACTTGCAGTTGATCGATCTTGGCCTGCAACGATCCCCTGTAGACACTCAAGAAATCATCGGGTACATGGACATGTTCATAGATCGGGAACACGCTGACCTTGAGCAACGAGTTTTGTTCGCTCAACGGAAGGTCGAGTTTCTCGAGGACTTTAGTCCCGACATACGACAGATTTTGAAGGCCCATGAGCAGTTTCAGAAATGTATAAAACAGGCCAAAGAACGCAAGAAGGCGAAAAACGACGATACCAAGGTGTAAGTGCGAGCTCACATTTTTTCGAGCGATGCGAAGAAATCATGGGTTGATGGAAAACTTTTTTTTAAGGGACGTGACGCCGCCGAAAAAAGCAAAAACGAGCGACCAGTCGAATGCGCCACCGCCGCCGTCGATGAGCTCGCAGTCTTCGTATCAGTACGGAAGCGGACCCGGTGGGCCTTATCAGTCCCAGCAACAATTCCAGAGCGGCCAGTATGGCAGTCAAGGCAGTTATCAGCAAGGTTATCAGCAGTATCCTCCCCCATCGGACCCAAACTATGCCAATTACCAGAACTGGCAGTACGGCCAAGGAGGCCCACAAGCTTATGGGCCTTACAACCAGTGGGGATCCTACAACTACTACTAGTCTCGATCCCTAACACTGTACATTCTTTATCTAGCTTTTATATATACGATATTAAATATCGAGACAACCTCGAAATGCGCCAGCGTTCGAAAACGAATGTGACTTTTTTGCGTGTGCGAAAACATATTTTAAATAAAAGCTACTCTTCTCTTAATTTTTTTTTTTCATTTTGAAAGCTGTGCACTTTTCCCCGAGAGAATCTGATTTGTTTGGAGCGAATCAAAAATGCGGTGTTTACATTTGTATAAATGCTTGACAAATATCGTCTATCTTCATTTTCAAGCGAGCGACTAATTAAAGATAACGCGCAAATAAACGCGTGTGTCGTGCACGTATAAATGTAGCGCTTCGTACGAACGTTGTTCCGTTATTCAGAAGTCAGTAACACGCGATCCTCGCAAAATGACGTTTGCAACCTCTCGCACTTTCTTGTGCTTTGCCGTGCTTTTTTGCGCGACAGTGGTTAATTCGCAAGTAAGACGTTGATTTATTTGACAGTTATTTTTAATGGAAAATGCGCTAGTTTTTCCCCAATGCCACGAGCTGCTTTGTTTTAAATATTACAATTACGTTTGCAAATGTTGAATGTTGAGAAAAGGCTACGTTAATCGCGTAAACATATTTGCCGAGATAACGATTGATCGAAGATATCATTATAACAATTTTACACTTGTAAAAACTAAAACTGATTTACTAGGTTCTTATAACATAATGATAAGAACGTAAGATAAGGCAGCACCTTTCGAAATTGGAATCAAGTTTTTCGTGACCTTGAGTCGCTAATAATTATAGCAAATGAAGTCGAGTGTTTCTTTTGTAAAAACGTCGTTACTTTTTGTTATCTCTTGTATTTTTGCACAGAGAACTGGTGCTCCGAGGCAGAGAGATGTAAATGACCCGGAAATTCGGGAATATGCTCGGAGGGGAGTGAGAAAATTATCGGACAGCAGACAAGGCCCTAACGATTTGATCCTGGTGGAGGTCTTGAACGCGACGTCGCAAGTTGTTTCTGGGATGAGACACATTATAACGGTCCGACTCGGCGCCAGTGATTGCCCTAAAAGAATACGAAGCAGTTGCCGATTGCTGAGCGACTCGAGAATCGAAACGTGCGTCGTCGATGTCTGGTCCCAACCCTGGATCGACCGCGGAAATCCCAGGATCGATGTCACCTGCAATAACTGAAAATTGTTCAGCCCAGCAACAAAATGATGAATTTGGAAGTGTTGATTTGAATAAATTATACTCATGCTTGGAAATAAAAACGAGGTTATTTATGTATAACAGAAGACGTGTGTGTAAGAAGTACATATTCTTCGGACTTTTTGGATGTATAAAGTTCCGAATAAAGTTGAAAACGAATAAAGAACAGCGTTCGAAGTGTTGATAAAAACAGTGTCGATACGTTGTTATTTTTATTTCACGAATGTCATTCGCTCTTTTCTCTCGCGTCTATGTTTCTAATTATTTACTATAGTTTCTTTACGTATGTTATTCGTACAAATTATGTATGTAAAACGGCCGAATTTGAAAATAGAGTGGTTCAGCCGGGAAGAATCTACGTTGAGTAAATAACAAAATTGAGGCTTAGACTATCACAGCGTAGGTGGCAAATTGATCAACTCCGCAAGAACTACTACCACGATGAAGTCGGTAGTAGCCCTTTTCTCCCCAATCTGTACCATAGCTGTTCTTGATGATCCAGTACGGAATTGGTTTTTGATTTGGTTTCGGGTTTTCTGAAAATCCAACAAATCCATTCACAATCTCAATAGCAATGAACAATACAAATGGTAATGGATCTTGAATGAATTCATAGTGATTCATCCTTCACTTATCAGAATATCCATGATTCATTCAAGGACCTTTATTTCATTATCTTACGTTCAACTCCAAATCCAACAATAAGACCTGTATGATCTCTTTCCTCGGGGTTACACTCAGACTTGGAAGGTTTCGAAACTCCGCCTATGTACGAATCCAACGCTTTACCATTGAATGAAACTGAAAGAGGTCCTATGGACACGAGAGCTTCGACCATCGAAGCCTCATTTTTCGGGACCGCCTTCCACTTTTTAAGCTGGACCTTGACCAGGCTTTTGTTAAATTTGCACTTCTGTTTCTTAGCAACGTAAGGGTAATCTTTCTCCAATTGAAGGCCACCCATTGATAATACCTCATTGACCGCATCATGAATATCACCGTTCTCGCAACTGTTATTCTTAACGCAATCCAGCAACTGCTGTTCCGAAAACGTAAACAGTTTCCCGTATTTAATAGCGTATTGACACTCCATGTTCTCCGTTACGAAAAAAGCCCAACACGCGCCGCAGTCGCCTTGATCCTTCACCGGGGTCACTACACCTTTTTTTCTCCAATCCCATTTTTCTGGCAACTTATACATATCCGGGATCTCCGCCATCGGCAAGGAGATGTTTTCTAACTCGTGAGTGAAATTCAATTTCCCGCGGTACTTTGAGATCTCATTCGAGGTCAAATCAGCGAAGATCGTCGCGCCGTACACGGCTGTACCTTCTTCCAATTCATTCAACTTTTTGACTTTCTTCATGTTGTCCCGGAAGACTTTGAAACGCCACTGACGCTCTTCTTCTGATGCGTAATTCTTTTTGAAGTCTATTACGAACTGGCGAAACTGCCTTCCGACCTTCTTCAGCTCGGCCTGTTCCAAACAAATTGTTAAGTTTTGTGGTTACTTTACTTCTAATTATTAAATAGGATTACGAATAATCAGACAGATTTTTTGCGGCGAATTCCGCATGGGTTCTTGTCACGATTTCTTTAAATTGTCAAAAATTCTGTTTTTTTATAGCATTATTCAAATCGTGCAGTATTGCATTACATGGATTATTTATTGCGGCATTGCATTCGTACGTGGAATTATATCCGATTTATTTTCGAACTTAAATTCAATGCCCGATCTTCTGATTATAAATCCGCAAAACTAAAAATCTGAAAAATCATGACGGCGCAAAAATTAAAAAAATTACCCGCAAAAGCTGGGTTCCTGTCGAATCGCCATCTTCGAGAGAAATTTTCTGCAGATTCGCGGAAACAAGAGCGAACAGGAATAAAGTCCCGAGACACTTCAAGTTCTGGAAATGCGTAGCTGCCATCTCAGATCAATTTACTGATGGATTACACTGGAATTGAAAAGAACCTAGCATTGAATTTATAATTACTAAAATACTGAAATGACAATTAGATTTTGCAATTAGAAGTGGGTAATATTCATGGTTTATTTGTCGATTAATTCTTTTGGATATTCGTAAAATACGAAATTTTTGGCGTAACGAGTCTTAAGACTCGAGCCTTTTACGAACTATACTGATAAGCTTCGTTGACTATACCGAATACTTCGCCGTTAATTAAACGTATCACGAGAATTGTGCGTTGTCTGCCTTACCTGGTTGGAACAGTTTTTTCTGACGAAACTTTAGCATGCAGAACTTCTGGAACTACCAAAACTAGCTGTTACAATGATGCTATTGAAAAACGAACGGCTTATATAACGACCATCCCTACTCGATACCGGGCTCGCAGAGGTTTTACTGGACGTGGCCCAGTAGAATAAAATTCTTGAGGTTTTCCTAGTTAGCGTTTTAGTGTTTCAAGCTTTTTATAAAATTTTTAAAAGTATTTGATAGTGACGCAGTCACTTATAAAAATTTTACTACGAGTTGGTGTTGTTTGATGATTGGTCGACGCGTCGACCAATCATCAAACAACGCGTGAGTTTTTGTTTTACAACAACGTGTGCAAAGATCAATCGAAAATCGATCAACGTATTTATTTGTCTTGATGAGTAGTACTAAAAATATAACAGTTCGCTCAATACTAAATTGAAAAATAATAGAAAACTAAGGTAAATATGATCTAAAAATCTATTTATCAGTAAGAACGCGATTAAACAATATTGTACGTTTAAAAATCAATTAAATGTTATCGAAAACGAAATAGGACAGAGTAATCTAAGGTGGAAGTAATGAACTAATTACAAAAGTACGCACGCGTGAATACCTTATACATTACGAAACTGATGATTATTTTATATTTATAAGTTTGCAATTTCTTATACGTGAGGAAATTCGATAAAATTATTTGCTTTTGTGTTGATTGAAATTTCGATTAATTCACAATTAAATATTATCAATTTTATATTCTTGAGTATGTTCGTCGGATTATCGTTGTCACTATCGTTAACTGAGCATCTAATAAAAATTTTTAACCATGTCGCACGTAATTTTCCGAGTCATAGAATTTTTCGCTCGTTACAAGACTAAAAGTGAAGACAATAAATCCACGAAAGTGTATAAAAAAAATTTATTCGAAGAACTTGTACGAATTTCATGCAACTATGCGAACACAACCTTTGCAGTGTTCGAAGTGTTGATAAAAAAAGTGTCGATACGGTAATTTTTATTTCACGAATGTCATTTGCTCTTTTCTCTCGAGTCCATGTTTCTAATTATTTACGTAGGTTATTTGTACAAATGAGGAAGTGGAACTTTACGATAATTCTATAATTAATGCTGCCTGTAAATGGCACGCCAAGGTGCAAGAATTTGTACGAAACTTGAGATTTATCGATCTATTACGACATTCATTAAACTATAATTAAAAACCCAGCTGTAAAAACGCATTTGGTTTTCTCTAAAAGAAAATGTTGGAAATGCTTTTTTTAGATAAAAGATTAAACTACAGATAACTATGCAAAAATTTTACACTTTTATTTGAGTCATTCCTGAAAAGGTTCAAACTATTACGAAAATCATTCGGTTTTCCACCCAGGTAAAAGGCCAAATTTCCAACCAAATATTTTCAGCAGGGAAACCACATCTGAAAAACTATATCCAGTGTTAGCCGAATTTTCCGCTACCACAGCGCTGGTCGCCATTTGATTGACCCCGCAAACCCCAGAACCTCGATAAATCCGGAAGTAGCCCTGCTCTCCCCATTCTGGACCCCAGCTGTTCTTGATGATCCAGAACGGAATTGGTTTTTCCAACAACGGGTCACCTGAAAATCCAACAACTCTATTAACAATCTCAATACCAACAATACAAATGTTAAAACAAATGAATCTTGGATAAACTGATGGTGATTCATCCTTCACGAATCAGGAAAGCAATGATTCATTCAGGGATCATTGTTTTATGATCTTACGGTGCACTCCAAATCCAACAATGAGAACCCCATGATTCAAGCCCTCCGGGTCACAAAGGGACTTGTCAGGATGCGAAATCCCACCCTTGTAGTATTGCAGCGCGTTGGCATTGATTCCAATCGAAATAGGTCCATTTTGCACGAGCCACTGGGCCATCAAAGTCTCATTACTCGTGATGTTCAGACCGGAACTGATCTTGACCTTGGCAAGGTTCTTGTTGAAGTTGCACTTCTCATCCTCAGCGTCGTAAGGGTAATCATTCTCCAGTTCAAGGCCACCCAATTCCTTGATCGCCTCGTACGCGTTGCTGGGTAAACCTCCATTGCAACCTTCATCCAACTTGTCGCAATCTACCAACTCTTGTTCCGACAACGACAACAATTTCCCGTATTTAATCGCGTACAGACCCTCGATGTTCCCCGTCGCGGAAAAAGCCCAGCATGAGCCGCACTGGCCTTGATTTTTTACCGGGGTCACGACGTTGTAATGCCTCCAGTCGAATTCTTCCGGCAAATCTACTTCCGGGATCTCTGCCACCTGCACCGGATTTTCTTTCCCTAACTTGTGTTTGAATTTCAACCCGGTGTGGTACTTCTGGAACTCTTCCAAGGTCAAATCAGCGAAGCCTGTCGCGCCGTACTCGGCTGTACCTTTTTCCAATTCATTAAACTCTTTGGCTTTTATCATATTGCTCTGGTGGATTTCGAAACGTCGGAGACGCTCTTCTTCCGACGCGTAATTCTTTCGGAAGTCTGTTTGGAACTGGTCGAACAGCCTGCTTTCGGCCTCAATCAGCTTGGCCTGTTCCAAACAAGTAAAATGTTATTTTTTCATTAGTTTTTTTTATGATCTTCGAATCGTCAAACTGCGCGGAAAAAAGCATTACCGGCAGAAGCTGCTCGCTTATCGAATTGCCGTTTTGAAGAGGAATGTTTTGCGGATTTGCGGTAACAAGAGCAAACAGGAACAAAGTCCCGACACACGCAAAGTCCTGGAAACGCGGAGCTGCCATTTTCGATCACTGGATCACACTGGAATTTGTGAGAACCGAATACCAAATACTTGAATGACTCATTATCACGTGAATTGCGCGTTGTTTGCCTTACCTGGTTGGAACTGTATATTTCGACTAAGCTTCAGCATGCAGAACTTCTGGAACTACCGAAACTAGCTATGACAGTGATCGCCTTAAATAACGACCATCCCTACTAAAAACCGAGTGATTACGATGGACTACGTATGAAAAAATTCCAAGAACACTCGGATAAGATGGACTCGGTATATCATGAAGTGATGAAAATACGCCTGAACTTGGCACCTATTAAGCTGCAATCAATATATTTCCTGTTCTTAATTATTTCCGCTTCCGAATTCAGGTCTTCTTCAAAACGTGATCTTTTATGACCCCTTCAACTTTATAAGGTCCTCCTTCAGACCTCCACATTCCACACGATTTTTCGATCGTCCAAACTTTTTAGATTATTTTCATTGAGGCAAAGATTTTCCATTACTTTTCGTAATGATTTTCTATTGTTTAAACAGCAGTTCTATGATTTTCAGTAAATTTTTTGTAATCATCATTTGAAAAATCTCGGTCAATTGTGTTTTGACGATCAACGGTAATTGGTTGGTTATTTATTGTCTTTTGTAATGTTGTTTCTTTGTTTTTCGTGATTGTGTGTTATATTTCTGTGATTTTGTATATTTTTTTTCATTCAAAACGGTCTAGAATGTTTATGCAACGCAGTAGAAAAAAATTTATTTGTCGCCCCTTGCAGTGTGACGAATTCCGCGTTTTTGGCCTTTGTTGCATAAAATACCGTACTCAATTGGTGTTCGGGTTTTTTTTGACGAAAGTGAGGTTTGCAGGCCGAGGCGAACCGGTAAATAATGTACTTTTTTGTAACACATGCACGAAAACCGCCATTTTTCATGTCTGTTGAGCGTGTGTAAAATCGCCCTTTTTACAGACGATGACGAAAAAGTTGGGTTAACAATTTCTCGCACGGCTACGAGACTTTTTTTCACTGCTAGGGTACTTTTTTTCACTGTTCCTACTTTTTT
>JABFQM010000534.1:0-33454 GCA_022816865.1 Zelostemma sp. ZL-2020 | reverse complement strand
CCGTGTGCCGCTCGGTTCATCCCACCCGTGGTTTCCGTCGGCCTTGGAGCCACTGAACCACTCCGTGGTTCAACGATTCAATGCTTCGATGGTTCTCAACCCACGGAACCGTTTTCGTCCCTCGACAACGACTCGAATCCTTGCGAAATTCGAAAAGAACCCTCGCCAACGAAACAAACGGTGCCAATCCTCGCCCGCGAATCGCGAAATCCAAACAATTCTTTGGTGAGCAAAAAAAAGGGTCGATAACGTTCGAAGAGGAATGACGGGCGGAGAGATAGGTTTATTTGTTTCGAGATAAGGAAAAAAACTGGAGCTCCGGTCGTTACCACGAGGATACGCGTTTCATCGACTTTTTGAAATTCAAGGTAGAGGAAATTGAGGGGGCGGAGGGTTCCTGGAAGTCGGGAAACTTTCGAATTCGAGGCACGACCCGGCGCGCTTTCCGTCCGCTCGGCACCTTCGACTTCGTTTCCCCCCTTTCGACTCCTCGCGCCGCCGCCGCCGTCAACAGGAAGCAGTCAAGTCCGTCGACACTCGCTACATCGGATTATTATTTTATCCGAGGACGGCTTTTCGTCATCGGACTAACAAGATATTCTTCATCGATTCGG
The DNA here is from genome assembly GCA_022816865.1 of Zelostemma sp. ZL-2020. Taxonomy (NCBI): domain Eukaryota; kingdom Metazoa; phylum Arthropoda; class Insecta; order Hymenoptera; family Platygastridae; genus Zelostemma; species Zelostemma sp. ZL-2020. Next base: position 32,840 of record JABFQM010000534.1, on the reverse strand, counting down.
AAACAAACGAGTCGTGGGAATATAATCATCAACTTCCGCGATTCGTAGCGATTTAATGTTAAGATCGAAGGAAAAGAACGCAGTGAAATGCGTAATTATGAAAATCAATTGAAAAGCGCCGAAAATTACAACAGCAAAGTTAATTGAGCGAGACGAATGCACGACAAAGACAAATGATTCGATAGCGATTGGACAGACGAAAAATGAATCCTGGTTTTCCGAGTATGCTAATGTTTCGCCTTTTCTTCTCGTTTTCATTGACTCGAAATACCCAAACGGAAACGAATTCACGCTTCAGCATTACATTCACTTGTCCAAGTGCAACGGAGTGAAACAGCAGGAATGCACGCGTCTCCTGGGATTGGTCGTTAATGCCTCGTAATAATACAATGAACGGCTGGTCCTTTTCAGGTCCAGGTAGACTACGCCGAATCCGACGTTTACCGCAATCCACGAATACTACTCGAGGCAATTTAACCATTGTTACGCGAAGATATTTGATTTTACAATTGCTAAATTACCCTGCCCCGCGGGTAAAAATCGATCGGCCTTATCTTCGAGAATAACAAATTGCACAATATTTCAACCGAATTTGAATAAATTCGTTACGCGAATAAACGAGGTACAAACTCGTTCCAAGAATGTTGAAACATTACTTCAACATGGCGCTCGACATTGATTGAAATTTTTCTGTACCCGCTCCGACCTTACTTTCTACATTTCGGCCACACGTGTGCGATATCAAAGCGAAACCTCGAAACGCGTTCGATTTCGTTAATTACGTAATCACTTATTTAATCCTCAAAGCGTGATACGGAACTCCAAGCTCGAATCAGATTTTTTATTCAGAGTTCCAAAAGTCGGGAAAACGTTTTTCCTTTTTATTTCAACGACTCACCCCACTGCCTTATCCTTGTACGTAAAAATAAACCCTTGCAAACTCACCTGTAACAAGAGAAACAAGGCCTTTAATTTCGGGGAATTTCGTCAAGTTTACGAGGCAAAATGAAAATCTCGCGTTCTTTGTTCTCGAGGAATGTCCAGGGTGCACCTGTACATCCTGCGAGCACGGATCTTCTCATGATCCTTCGCATTTTATTCATCGCCCGGCTCGGATTTTTGGCCGTGCGGCTCGGCACGACCAGAAGGGAAGGAACTGCAGCGGCAGGCAGACCAGGCAGACACAAATAAATTGCAAAAACTTAATAATAGGGAGCACCGCCGCGAGCGAGCCTTCGCCGAGAGATCGGACTCTTTGTCTCAAGGCGAGCGGGTCGTCGTGGAGGCGCTTCGAGCTCGCTGGACAAAGGCGATCTCTGTGGGCTGGGCACCCAAAAAAAAGCGGCATAAAAAATGTTTCTTTAATTCGACCGGATAATTTCGTTAAGCCGCGCTGACCGTCTAGAATTATAAAAGGCCGAAACACTTTGCATCGATGAAATCCTTGGCGGCGATTTCTTGACCTGCTCAAAAATACGAAAAAGTGTCGAAAGTTGCGAAAGATATGTTTTCGAGTCGCCTCGATTTGGAAGGACCGTATAGGTTTCCCCCTTTTTTCGTTGGCCCGAAGAGACACGGAAACACGAGAAAAGAGAAAAGCGAGACAGGGATTCGCAGAAGCGCGGCGTCGTTTCGCAATGTTGAAGAGAAGCCGGGCCGAAACCAGCCGAGTTTTTGATGCTGCCAGTGTCTCGGTGGGAACCGAGCCCTCCAATGTCGCTTGCGACTTTCAATGACCTTCCGTGCTTCGACTATTCACCAGTCTGGGGGATTATTTAACGACATTTTCCGGCTTTTTTATAATAAAAACTTGAAAGTCTATTTTCCATGCCACAATTTATGGCAAAATAATTGTCGACCAATAAGGTTAATGCTCCAGTAATGGCCAGTGTACCAGAAATGGCCAATTTTTATTAAAAGCGGACCCAAAATCGCTGATTTTCGAAGGAAATATGTTTTTAGCACAAATTTTCAGGCCTAATCGGCACAGGATAAATTTTTATGGTCAAGTAATTATGATTTATCAATGAATGAAGACACTGGAGCATTTACCTTACAAATAATGCAGTTTCTCAAAATGAAAAAACTGCAATCTCAATTTCGTATGCCATTTCGAAACAAGAAAACCCCCTGACTTTTCCCGGTTTTCCAGATTGTAACCTTGAAAGTAAAAAGCGCAATTAAAATGTCGCGCATTCTTTCGTTTCCTCTTGTCCAGTGCACCAACGCGGCAAACAATGCGCGCTCGTAATGTCACTGACGTAACGTCATTAGTGTCGTGGTTAGTGTCGAATCGGGGTTAGAGAGTCGTTTTTGCGAGAGCGATCTGCCTCGTTAGAGAGCCACACAATGCTCATTGCCTCAATTGCCCCGCGTGGAAACGTTCGATCCATCATCGTTCTCAACACCCCAACGTTTTCTCAAATCTCGCGAAAATACTTCAACTTTTCCCGATAAACAGCTTCAAGTTGCTCGAAGACCTCGGAGGAAATTCCAACGAGAGTTCTTCGCGCACGTTTGCTTTTGCCACGTGAAACGTAAAAAGGGCTCGGTGCCTCGTGAGCACGTGCCATCGCCGCTCGAATCAACTCCTCCGTGCTGTTACATGCGACCGTTCATTATCTTTCGAGCATGTCCTCACTAAAATACGCCGACCTCCCTGTTAAATTACCGATCGAAATGAAAGTCCGAGCCACGGCCTCGAAGAGCCGCGCTCGTGTTGTCTTTCTCTACGATGTCATGCGCGCGGTTCGGAGGTTACGCCATTAATTTCACATTTGAATGAAAACTTGTACCCACGCAGTTGCGAATTCATCGTGAAAATGAACTCGGAATCAAAGCAGCCTCGAAGCTCTTTTTAATCTGCACGCGTCGAATAAAACGCGGCGCTCGGGACAAAAAAGAAAGACGCGAAAAGAAGCCGGGCGAAAGAGCGAGTGCGAAAAGCCGCCGACGTGCAGTCACTCACCTACATACACGCGAAACACAACCGCCCGCTGCTCATTATCTCTCGGCACTGCCTGAAACTGACCCTTTTGAAACTGCTTTTTTTTCCTTCGGCGAAATGTGAATCTTCCCACGAAGAGCAAAAAGAGAAAGGCTTGCGCTTTTTAACGTTACCGAATCGTTAATTTTTCATTCGCGCTTCGTTTTCTCAAACGAAGCCCGGCTTTCAGAGAAGCTCAAAAGAAACGAGCGTTATTTGAAAACTGCGAACGGAGAACGGAGAAAGGGGCGCGAAAGGAAGCCGAGTCATTCGGCTAGAGAGAATCGCGGACTGGCGAATCTTGACCTAGGGCACGACGCACCGCCAGCCGCGTCACGACTCGAAGAGCTCTCGCGTTTTTCTTCAGGAAATCAACATTCGCGATATTAAAATTTCCATATTTCGCGACGAGATATCGAGGAACAATGGAAAGCCGTCGATCGAGCGATCAAAAGTGGAAACCCTCGAAAAGTAACGGATAAAAAGGGTCTTTAGCTTTTCCAGTTGGAGCCGCCGCGGCAGAGGTTCACGCCCTCTCAACTTTCGACCCAATTCCGGCCCGCGAAATACTACCTACGTAAAGAGAGCCGTTGAACAAGAGGCGAAGAAGGCAAAGAAAGTAGCGACGTTCTCGACGAAAGTCAAGTGCCGCGTCAAGTATTGTTGCGAGACGACGAGGATTGGTCAGATGGCGCGGAGAAAAGACTCGCTTTTGCTTCCTGCGTCCCGGCAACACATGCCGCGTTGAGCTTGCATGCATGCCCTGGAAGCGGCGAGTGCGCGGGTGGCTGGCGGAAACCACTTCCTCCGATAGCAGTCTTCGAATAATCGGATACTCGTGTGTACTACATCGCATCGCACGCACGAATAGAGGAAATGCCAATATTGCAGAATCGCGCGCGTTCGGAAAACAACGTCGAATGAAAGGGGGGGCTTTTTTCCGGGCTGCCACTTTTATCCGCAAATTACATTTCACGACTTTCAATGAATTCACTGAAAGATAATTTCGTATAAATTGTAAGATACTTGAAATAGAAAAAAAATAGAGGACGCAATATTACGCAATATTGAAATGAACGTCGTTAAATTCTAACATTAGATCGACTCAATTATTTCTTTCAGTAAAACAAATAGAGTTTGAAATAAAATTACGTACTTCGTTCCGAATTTATCTCAACTTTTGTTATCGTTGTAAAAGCAATCAATTTAACATCAATTTCCCGACATGATCGGTGTAATGATCAATACAATTTATTATCGACAAAATTCTATAATTTCTCAGTACTTTTCGAAAATTGAGCGATTGCCGAATTTTCCACCGAAAAGCATGGTAAAAAGTGCGAAAAAAGGATCTAGGCGTGCTCGATCGTGCGAGAGGACCGATAGGATTACATCTCGCTGTCCCGGCACTTAAATGGTTTAAGGTCTGTCGGAAGTGGAAAACGTCTTTGTTCGCAATGTGCCGCTGTCGGACACTCGAGGCTCGTTATGGGATATCGAATATCGTACAACCTCGCATTCGCCGAGGGGGCCTCGTCTCCCATCGTCTCCTTTGTCAGACCTTTGTCCCCGTTCTTCGGGCCGCTCGCTTTTTTTTCCTCCTTCTCCGCGCTTCCTTTTTCACCGTGCGACCGTGAAGGGCCCCGATCCGGCAATACGGGCCCCCGGATTATTTCTCTCTTTTTTTTTTCTTCCCTCTTCTCTTCTGCTCCTTCTTTCGTATAAACGCGCGACACAAAAGGCAACCCTCGGCACCAACTTTTCATTGCCGCATGGCCGGTTTCATTTTCACAATGGCCGAATTTATCAGGCTTCCTCCAAACCTCCCGGACTTTATCAAATGGAACGTGTTCCTTTTTTTTCTAGGATATAAATCCAGACCGCGGAGTGTATCCAAAATCCCTTTCCCGAAGATCTTAATCGAATGGTACTATAAAAGTTGGGTCGTCATAAACTTACTTCGACGTGTCTCAAAGACGAGAAAAAAAGTCTCGTATTGACGAGCCAGGTAACCCGGAGACATTTCTGCGGGCTTCCATTGAATCCGTTGAAATTTTAACGTCGGTATATTACTTTTCCATGAATACGCGGACGGAGACGGAAAGGATCTTCATGGGAATGATTTTTGGGGACGAAAATAGACGCGATTTGTACGGACTGTGGCTTGGTTTACAGGAGTTGTCAGAAAAGGGAGCAGTCGGTGCACATGGTAGACGATGGAATAAATAAAAAAGAGAAAAAGCTTTCGTTTCAGTCGTGGCGCTGTAAACATCTGCCAGGCAGGGACATATCCCGGCCAGGGGTTCTCATTGTCAGGCCCGTCCCCTCCTCTTTTCAGACCATTCTCGAGTGCCGATCCAGTTTTCAAAGTATGAGAACGGAAAAGGCCGGCTGTTGGGCCGGCAGCTGCTGCTCGCCGACCAACGAAAGTCCCAGCGCGACACGTTCGTTGGGAACATGCCTCGAAATCCCCGGTATTTTCCAACATCAATTACGATTTTACAAAATCTCCTTTTTTTCGCAACCGGGGGCTTTCGGAGGACACAAAGCCACGTGTCGCGGTTATCTTTGAAAGCTTATCTCATCAGGGGTACAAATTGCCTTAGAAATAGTATGGAATGACGAAAAGATGGAGAAAAAAAAATCTCAAGGCGCGATAAAGAGGAAGAGCAACAAAAACGAGCGGCGTCGTCATTGCTGAAACGAGTGTCAATGAGAAAGAGGGAAAGAGAGAGAATGGCCACCCACTCGCGTTTTTATGCGCGCAATGCCACGGCTCCACATATTCCCCACATGGAGAGCCCTCTTCGACGCCACGTGACTTCGGAGCGAGATTCTTTGGGAAGAACGAATGCAGAAAAAGGTCCCTTGGAAAAACGCCGTGTTTTCATAGCGACGTCGTCGCCGGGCAGTGTCGGGCCTGCCGACCGAGGCGCTTATTGCCTCTTCCGGTCGACGACAGAGAGAGAGAGAGAGCGAGATCGGCCACATCCTCATAATAAAACAGCGTCGTTACGTCGGGAATAAATTCGCGAGGGTCTTGAACGCTCCTCGTTCAACTTTTCCCGGAAAAGGCGGATTTTTTGGTATTGCCGTTGGCATTTTGGGGGTCAATATTAGCGGAAGAGAATTCGTGTCTTCGACTTCTTTCCTCACTTCGCACCTGCCTTTCGCCGGCGAGATTATAGGATGCTCTAATGGAAATTTACAAACGTTTCTATTTTTAACGTAGTCGATATTTCGGTTTAAAGTCCTGTTTGAAATACTGCTGAGTCAAACCTTTTTTCGAGCGAAGAAACGACGCTGGAAAATTGGTCGAGACCGTATGTTTCGAGTCGTAGAAATCGGTGCGGTTTTGAATGATTTCGATTGGTAAACACGGAAAGTTTTGTTTTTCAACAAATGAAGACACTTATCCTAATCACGTCGTATTCCAGACGCGCTCGAATTTTTGAATTCGCCACGAAAAGGAAACGAAACCGATGAACACGTAAAAGTTCAAGATTCTCAATTAAAGCGCTCGTAAAAACGAGAGAGAGAACTATAATTCGCGCATAAATCTCTCGGGCGAATATTTCGTAAAATCAGGTACGCTCGAGGTGAAAATACAGATTACAAACGCAAATTCCGATTCCGGGGAATACTTCAAAGTCAACGTCGAGGGCAAGGACATTCGAATAGAACGCGATTTTTACGCGACAATTCGAATTTCAAAAATATCCCGCCAAATACATCGAACGCGATGAGAAAAAATAAAAAAACGACGAAACAACGTGGGAGCGCGAAAGTCGCGGAGTAATTTAAATTCGAAAGATCGAACATAACCTACCTTGTCGGCCAACAATTTCCGCCACGTGCTCGCTGCTGGGAACCGGCACGCATTCGGTCATGTTCTGACTTTTCTTGGAACGCGCCTCCTCGAAGACGCTCGTGGGTGCGCTCTGCAGAGGATCCGGATCGTTCGAGGCTCCGTTGGTCGTGCCGTTGCCCGTTCCGGGGCAGTTCGTCGTGCCCTCGAGGCCGAGCATCGACAGTTCAAAGGCGAGCTGTAAAGCTCGTTGTTCTTCCAATGACGCTGAGCCATTGCCATTCGCGCCGCGCTCCATTTCACTGAACAGACTCGTCGGCATGATGATTCGACTCGTATTTTACTCGGAATAGACCTCCGGTGCGTGCGAGGTTTCGTATCGAAATGCCGGCACCAACGTGCTTCGTCGCCGCCGCGCGAAGCACACAGACAAACGCGCACACACTTGCCGATTCGGGAAAACGAGCAGCGCGCGCTGCCTTGAGATATTTGAATAAGCGCGCGAAAAGCACTACTCGCGGGTGTCTTCGTCGGCGGTTTTTAGAAAAATAAAGGGCGCACTCGAGTTTACGGTTTTCTCTGCTTCACACTTTATATAGAGATATATATATATCGGGCATATAATAATATATATCTTGATCTCGTTCTCTTCTCTTTCCCTCGTTCTTTCTTTATCGTTATCCACGCACTTCTCTCCTTGCCTTTTCGTCTTCAGTACACATAGAATTTATATACGAATATATCTATATATCTTTTAATTTGTAGTTATGTATATATATTTATATATATATATCTTTATATGTTAGATCGCACGCGATTGTGTTCTTCTTATGTTTTTTATCGTACGATCGCGCGTAACTAAAAATCTTTCGCACAAGCAGGGGGCTCTTTGGAGCAGACGCGTGCGACTACCCTTACTCGTATGCGACTGTGCGACTGAAACTGCGAGCGGCGTTTTGTGCGCCTCCATCCATGTGCCGGACGCCGGTTTTCTTCCCATTCGTTGACTGGAAACGAAGGAGGGGGGGGGTCACGTGACGCCCGCCGAGAGCAGCGGCGAAGTTCTATATATTACGGATTTTCGTAAGGGGAGAGTATAGGCCATAAGTGCGAAAGACAGAAAGCGTTTTTCAGTGAGCAACTCCCGTGGAAAATGCTCGCTTCGAAAAACCCGCCGTTTATTCCTTCATTAAAACGTTTTTTATTGTTTTCCTTGTTTTTAACGAAGCTTCATTTTTACCCGATAAATTTCACCTTCGAGCAATTAGTTCGAAAACTACGACTGTTCAATTATATCGAGCTCGAAGAATTCTGGAGATGGATGAGAAAATAATGACCTTTTGAAATTATACCTGCGTTACATAATGAATCGAGCTAGAAAGAACCGTATCGTCTTTCTATGAATTTCGGGGAAAAGTATTAAAAGTCATGGTCGTGTGCCGGACCAGGTACTAAAAAAAAAAATTGTACAAAGGCGCGGCAGCAAAACGATTGGAAATTAATTTCGTTGTTAAATTCGGACGTTTCGGTAAACCGTTTGGAGTGTGTTCAAGAAGCTCGGAGAGAAGCCTTTGAACAAAAGGAAGGACGGGTGCTCCGAATCTTTCGGAGAGCAAACTTTCGAACAGAGGCAGCTGTATTTTTCTGCGTAGCGCGAGAGGGCTTTTATCTGGCCCGATTCGGCTCGCGATCCCGCGGTTGGTAAAGCGCGCCAAGGGTACGTACTTATCCACGTGACGGGTTCGATTTAGCCGACGTGTGCTCAGGGTTTGCAGGTAACAAGGATTAGTCGAAGAAGCATGACTGGGCTTCTTTTCTGAAGAAACTAAACCTTTCGAGAACATTCCCTCGATCCTAAAACACGGGAATTGTTGGTTTAAACGTTGTTAACTTTTATTACGGGAATGGAAGTTTGCCAATGGTAAACACCGTCGAAGGTAAGCCCTTAACGACGGGGCAGAATTTATTGATTTTCCCGGGGGTAAGGTTCGAGCCGAGAGACAATATTTGACCATTTTTCCAAGCTACTTCGGAGCGTTTTTGTGCTTCTAAACGCTGCTCGCATTGTTGCGGGAAATTAATCGCGCCGATCGGCGAACCGGGCAGGAATCGCGGTGAAGCGTGTTTTTTCGAATCACATTTGTACTTACGAGATTCAAACGTAAAAGCGCCGGAGCGTAACGCCGCTTTGGAATCTATGAATCGTGCGATATCTCAACGTGGGCGAGAAATCGAAAGTGTCAATCGAGGCATTTCGAAAGCGAAATTATGGTCTCGAAACTCGATAGCTCGCGAGAGGGATACCTTTGTTGGAAATAATTATTACAAATTGCTACAATCGGACATTACGGAAAGCACGAGGCGAGGCGATGACACGTTTTGAAAAACCGGAAAAAACCGAAAATAAACGGACAATTCAGGAGTGATGGGAATTGAATACATCGAAAGTTCAATGTCTGATTTCGATTATAATTACATCTGATTAGAAAACGAATGAATAAAAAAAACTATGATGTATTTAAAAACCAAATTCGATGTCAGTTTTAATTCATCTCGCGAGAATAAAAATCTGCCGCGATAGAATCAAACATTTGCAAAACAATAACGAACCGGAACAATCCTGTTCTTTATGCATTCGCGAGTCTCCGGTTGGTTGTTATGCAAATTTTCCCGGGCAAAAGTTGCCGGAAAAGTTAAAACGAAGAGGATCAGTTTAAACCCAGGGGTACATTATCTTCAATAAATTAAGTCGCAAGTTGTGGAAATGTTCTTTAAAACGCGCCGAAGACGTTTCGATCCGATAAAAATGTGACTGGTTTTTCAGTATTATCTCGTACTTGACCAGTGTCTCTCGGCGACCATTAGTCCCGTACAATTTTCTCAGCGGAGTCCTTGAAATTACATGTTCAAGTTTTGAAAAAAAAAAAAGCAACAAAGATTGGCAGTGTCTCAGCGACGCAAAGTCTCGGTCACTCTCACGAACAGCCAAGAGAGGCCTCGTGACGCAATGTCCCGAGATCTAACGCTGGATTCGAGATCGCTTCTAATAAAAATTCAAACACGCGCGCGCGTCTTAACAAAGAAACTCGCTCGCCCCCAAAAAAATTCCATTATAATTAAGTCAAAAGCGGCGCGTCTTTGCCGCGCCTTCCCTTTTTTTTCACATGCCTTCGCATCGTTTTCTTAAAGCGTCCAACGGGTAAATTTATTCACAAGAAAAACAGCGACGAAACTCGTTCCTCTGCGTTTTCGAACGAATTCAAACTGCTGATAAAAAAGCGAGTTTACCGAAAAGACGATGATGAATTTGCGGCTTTTGTAACGCGGGGAAGAGGATTCGTCGCGTGGTCCTGTTTTGCATGAAATGCGGGCAACGCGCTTGGTAAAGTGAAACAGAGGAAAAAGCTCTGATTATGCCAAGTGCGATTATCGTTGGCTTCCTGCTCGCAAACGATTCAGCGTCACCGACCCCACTGTCCCACGATCGTTCTTCAAGAACAACGTTACGTTCTATCGTATTTTCTGCGCGATGTAACCGCACCGAGAGTGATCGAACGAGCAATTATCAATAATGAAATGTTTCGTCACTTCGATCAAAACACTCCACTCAATGTAATCGGCGAAAAAGTCAACGCTCCCGCGATGTTTATCGGAACATTAATTACAATTTATCCAGCTACGATCGACGGCGTAAACTTATCAATACCGTGGTATCTAAAACGAAGTTAATTAAAACATATAAACTTCGTAATGCCGCATATGCTCGTTTTTATTCGAAACATTTTATCATACGGGCATCATAAATATTCGAGAATCATGCTATTCCTCGGCAGTTCTGAAGATTAATCGGCTTCGAAATTACGATTACCCTAAGAAAATGATTTACAATGGTTCGAAAGATCGACGAAATGCGGCGCAGGGATCCCGTTGCTCGTCAAGGTCAGCCGAAAATCCTAATCCTCCTACCGACGTCGCATTTTCTTCAGATGATGCACGACGTCATTTTCCGGCTCTTTTCGGATGACCATGACTCACGCTGCCAAGGTCATTTAAAATGAGCGTTGCGAAGTTTCGTTTTCGTCAAGATTCATGACAATGGACGTCGAACAAGCCGGAACACGTTTGCGCGGTACGTATTAGGTATGTACGATGCTTAGACTAAGGATGCAACTGTTTCCCGAGCATTAACTAAGACTTTGGCTTTCTGTCGCGTATTTTTAGCGCGTGCAACCGGTTGCCTCTGTAATCATTGTCGTTGCTTTGCGAAACTGGGAACTCGCGCCGGGCGCGCCGTGCCCGGCAAATCAAGCCTGTATGCGAAGGCAACGTGTACAATACGTGGATATTTCTTTTGATTTCGATCGGGGTGTACGCATACAGACTCGTTGGAGAACCGCATTGCTGGCCTCTGAGTCGGCGCAGTCGCCAAGTCGCTGGGCGACGAAGGGGAAGGTTAAAACGAGGAAAATGGTTAATGCGACTTGCTATACTTCAACCAGGATGCTCAACCAACGAGACAAATTTTCAGGTTTCCTCGAAAAAAATCGAAAATGTTGAATTATTAAATTCTGAAAAACGGCGTCTCGTAAACGGTCAAATTATTCAGCATTTCTAATTTTTCTGGAGACGATTTGATCGGAATCATTCAAGAAATCGTTGATTGGACAGACTATAAAAATATCGAAGCATTTTTATTGACGTGAAAATTAATTTCACGGTAGTGGGTTTGTTTGACCCAATTTTCCACTGCAACATTTTTTTTCTGGTTACAAACGTATCACTAACATAGGTTAAAGTTTATCTCAGTGAATTGCGTGCAATCGTTTTGGGTACAAGTTATTCTATCCGTGCAAACTTGCCTTCGAAACACCTTAATTGAATCGTTAATTGAAAAGTCGACATTAAAAACGGATTTAATTATTCCACGATTGAGGAACCGTTTCTGAACAATTAATATTCATTTTACATTATTCATTTAGCGTAAACTCCTAAAATTGCAAATTATGATTATGATTACATATACCAATAATTAAACAAATATTTTTTTTAATATTCATAGATTTTACAATATAAAGTGGCTAATAGTAACTTCTACCATGTGACATTGCGGGAATTGCAATGCTGGCCATAGCAAAATTTATTATGAAATGTTCATTGTTTCGATGTGACGCCGTAGTGAAAATTGAAACGGTCTCAATTTTCAATAAGTCACGTACGGATTTTCGATGTTTTGAATAACCACGATGCACCATTGTAAAATCGAGTATAATGTCAATATAATGATATATCGTAAAAATTCATCATTTTTCATTCCAAAAACGAAAATAAAAATCTCTCATGTACCCTGGGTCTTTGTCCCTGCGCAAAAGTTGAATGGAATAAAAAGATCCATCACGTTTACAGCACATTGTGGACTATGAAATGTTTATTAAATGTTTGAGGTAAAATCAACGAACATGATTTTTTATTTCACAACAGATGTTTCGAATGAATTTTACAGCTTTTAATTTTCAGCGTTGACTCAAATCTTACAGATAAAAGAACATTTTTTCGAAACAAATTTCACTACAAAATATTGTGGTTATTTTATTTTTTAAATCAATCACGTTAACTGATTAATTGTTTTTGTCTCAATTCAGATATTGGAAAATCTAATTAGTCTTCATTCTAAGGAAGATTCCAATACAAATTTCTAAATTTTCTCTTAATCTAAGGTTATGAAAAATTAAAAATTAGGGAAGAAATGAGAAAAGGATTTTTTTTCCGTGTGGGAATTATTTCTTTCGGAAATGACATTTTCAACGTCTTGCATTGAAAAACGTTTGGCAATTATATTATCAGTCCTTGGGACATTAGAAATTGAGTTGAACCGTTGCATTCGCCTGTTTCTTATGCATTGCTATTAATAAAATACGAAATGATTGCAACAGTTACATCAGTCCCAAAGTATCGCTTTGGTAAAGGCGCAGATGATAAATCTCGCAATTTCTAAACAGCGTTGCGATTGTCTCGCTACGTTCACTTAATTTTGCTTGGCGACATTTACAGCAAATTTCATACACCGTGAATTCGTTGCATTAGATTTTCTTGCGTGGCAGGTTTCGAGCTACGACCTCACGATTTACATGATGCAGTCGCTATAAAACAAATTTGTGATAATTGTACATTTATATTGGTTCCGTATGCGAGTCATAGAACTTACATCAGAGTTACATAATTCTTTTAATAGAAACATTGATTTTTAAACGTTTCATATATGGGCATTCAACTCAAATGGCTCGAATTAACCATTTTCCACTTGCATTCTTTTCGGTATAATACAAAGTTATTTTTACATTTAACCGTGCATTCGTTGGTATAATATCAAGAAATTGATGAATGGATTTCCGAAAATCATTTATCTTTTTCGAACGTGATTTTTTGACGTTTTTACCCGGAAAAAACATTGAAATTTCATTTGATCGAAGTTTTTGTTATGTACATTCAAAAGCGTGTACATAAAATAAATCACGTTGTAAACGATTCGAGTGCGAGAAAACATGTTTTCTATTCCCATTTTTGAACATTCACTTAATTTATTTTATTCTGCTTTTCCGGGTTCACAACTTGGACATTCTGTTTTTCTTGTTTTCTCCTTTTTTTAATTTTCTATGTTAAACTATTTTACAACGTACTATAATATTGTTATTTTGCATCGTATCATTTATCAAATTATCAGATTTGTGATCCAAACATTTCTCTTTCATTTGACTGCGCTGCATCGAGAAAGTTTTATCTTTTCCTCGTTAAATTCTCATTATTTTCTTGTACCGGCACCTCTTAAACGACTACCATATACACCAGATAACGATAAATTTTGAAGTATGAAGTAATTATCCTTTGCAAAATAACCCTGTCACAATTTGTCGAGTGCTATCAAAGTCTGTTTATTAATGTAAAAGACAAAAATAAAAGAACATAAAACGTAATAAGAAGATAATTACAAGAAATAAAGTACGGTTCGAATTAAATAACGTTGGAAAACAAGAATAATAAAATATACCACTTTTCAATTGAAGAATCAGACGGAGAAAAATATAAAAAAATTGAAAAACTGTTCAACGAATTCGAGTAAAAATTGGGAAAGACGATATAATAACGACGCCAGTTGTTCCGCCTCGAAGTAAATGAAACGCGGACAAGCAGTAGCATTGGCTTTCGAGTTCCCTCACGCGCATTCAAACTTTGTATGGAAACGTCCCACGTTCGTTTCCGGCTCTTTCCGCAGACTTTTACAACCAATCGAAAAGAGTCAAAACGCAGTCGAACGCTTTTGCAGTAAGGACAAGCATAAAATGAAAGTGTGGGAAATTACGAAAAGGAATTCTCTTCATCGCGAAGCGCAGGTGGACGAACGAAAATTCCACATCAATTTCCAAAACCACGCATAAATTTTCCTCCCGAAATTTCTTACCGAAACAGCCTCTTCGAGAAAAGAAATCACTCCCCCATTGCAAAAGCATGAGTGAAAATCGATTCGTCTCGAGGGAAAATTTTATTTCCCCTAAACTTTGTCCTCGACAATTTCGTCGGTAACAAATGACCGTTTCCCGTAATCCACGAAGTCGGTCGGTTTGAAGATATTCGATCTCCCTAAGCTGGTTCTGGCGTTTGTCCAGCAGGCCCAGAGAAAGAAAAAAAAACATACTTTTTCACCGAGTTTTGCGATATTGGATTTTTTCGCGTTGGGAAGGTCCGAGGCGCTACCTGCGGTTCAAAGAATAGCAAGAATAGGAAAGAATCCGAAGGAATGAGCGCGCTTAAGCCTAGAGCCTATGGAGGCGGAACGAGCGGAGGATGAAATGGACCACGCGGCTGTGAATATACAAGTACGCGTTTCTCTGTCAATGGGCGTTCAATTTCTACTGGGCCTTTTTGCACCCGGTCCCTCTGGGACGAACAATGAACGGGCGGATGCCGAGGCTCCGCCGGAAGCCTCGAAACTTTCCTCCCGAGAAACGAGGATCAAGTCTCGTACGAGCGGAAGGAGGCTTCGTTGACCTCTTTTCCCTTGTCGATATCGATATTAATTATGTCATAAAGTTTATTGACAATTGAGCCGTGTACTTTCTCCGACATTCGAGTACACCGGAAAGACCGATTTTTCTCACGAGATGCGTGATTACTAATAATTCATTGAATTTCATCGGTAATTTGAATCGAGAATACGGGCAAAATGGAACAATTGTTATAATCTTGATAAATATTGATAGCGTTTTAATTGGAAGTGGATTATATATCTCATTAATATATTTTAATGAACGTACGCCGAGCACTTTGTACTTTTTCAAATATAGAACGACACTATTTATATCGAATATGCAGCTATTTCAAACGCGTAATAAACCGCGCTGCAAATTTAAATTCCTCGACTTTTGGAATAAGTCTCTCAATAACGAGGGTGTAAATTTATTGTGATGCGCGCATATATCGCCTTCTTTACTAGTAAACGCAACACAGTAGAACTTCGCGATAACGAGTATTTTTGCGCAATCTTCTCGCTCGTACAAACATCTCGAGATGCTGATAAAACGTTTCTTGTTCAACGTCGCGGAGGAAGCACGAAGAAATTGCAGAATTCGTGCATTTCGAGTTACTCTTGAAATGCATCCAAGTAACCTTCGTGCCGCCCGTAAAGGCGCAGAAAACGTGTTTTCTGAAATATCTCGCGTGATAAATTATGCCCGTGTGACGCCCGAAAACTTCAAGCACGTGGCACCGATTCCCAGCGCGGCAGACGACGTTTGACCCATGATTTCTTGAAAAATCGTTCCAGATGTTTCCCGCGGTCAGCTCGTGCAGCTTCCACCGGCTCGAAATCGATAACACGCTTCTGCTGTGAATCTATTTATATATGCGTTGAACACGAGGATCCGAAAAGTAATCCTGACGTGCACGCGTGAAAAAATGTCGCAATAGTTAAGCTCGATTGCGCAACGTTACGAGACGCATCCTCGTTTTCTCTCGAAAGTTTTTGACGAAAGGCGCGCAAATAATTTTCTGGGGTATAAAATAAACGAAGGACTTTCCAATGCTCTTGGGCAAGGCTGCACCGGGCGTTTATTTAACCTTGTTATTTTTATTTGCGTCGCATCGAGATTTACAAGTATAAATATTCCCGAGGACCGTTTTAAATAATTCGCTCGATTTTATTGTCCTCATTTTTATCCGATGTGCCCGAGCTTGAATCGATTTCCCATGTAAAATGCATGGACTCGTTTTTCAGCGCGACTCTCTCGCAACGAGAAAATTCGAACTCCCTTGCTTCCCGTGAAGACCTTCGTTACGCTCGAGGCTCGAGGATGATTCTCCAAATTTATGTGTTTTTGTAAAATCGTCCATTTGTAACTCCAATTCCAACTGAAAAAATACCAAGGCCTGTTTCGGCGCAGCTTTCATTTTTTGTTTTCTCATTTCCCCGACCGGGGAAATACTAAATTGGAAAAGAAAAAAATTCCTTCCAACGCGAAATCGTGCCATTTGTTTTTTTTTTTCCTCATTTTTCATCCCGCCGCCGAAAGGATCTCGAAGATTCATGAAACAAATCCGACGCCAAAGGGAATCAGTCATGCATTCTAGCTTCTCATTCGAGCCACGAGCCGATTCAATGCGGCGCGTTATCGTCGGTCATATGTTTCGGATAAATTATGATGATTTAAAATGGGACATGTGCCGACGAGAAGTCGTGGGCAGAGGGGGTGAAAGGAGGGGGCGGAGGGTAATGCAACAGTCCGGTTGACAATAAGGGAGGGCCACCTTTATGAGGAGGGAAACAGCTGTTGTTCGACACCAGTAAAAAGAAACGAAAAGAGGAGAACGTAGCTGGGTGGAGGGAACGAGACAGGAAGATGGGGCAACACCTGGCATACCGATCTACCTGGGCATTCTTTTGTGAGGGAGCCTCGACACGCAAATATTACAGAGGAACCGGCACAAGCTGTAAACCCCGCAAAGTCCTGTCCTGTCCAAAAACTCTTTTTCAACCTTTTCCTCCAAAATAACTCCTCGCTTTCATATAATTTATGGAGCTTTTCGCTTTGGATTACGAATCATTACTTATTGCGATATCGAAGAACTTCCAAGCATTTTTAACGTGGAAAAACGGACCTGAAAAATCGTGTCGTTTGGCGTGGAAACTTGTCGAAACTCGCGTCGTAGCTTTGGGAATGGAAAAGGCATTTTGGGTACGAGTCGAAGGAAACCCGGTGATTTTTATTGCCCAGGTATAATGCTCACAATGACAGTTAGTAAATTATGAATGAGCAAGAATTGCCGTAGCGTCCTGGGACACAATTGAACCGTCAAATGGTGGATCGACGTTCTTTCGACAAATGGTTTTCCTCTTGGACCTGGAGAGTCCTGAGGGCTCACTTGAACTCGCTTTTCCATCAAATTTAACGTTGTGTTCTATCATAAATTTCGATTGTAAAAAAAAGGAAAAGCGGAACCAATCAATTACGAAAAACAGGTGAAAAGTCGACGTTTTGGAGGATCGTAAAAATAATACGAGGAAAACGACGAAACAAAAACTGCAATTTGGTAAATTTAATATTTTCAAAACTGTAAAATATTTTTCATAGTGATAACTCTTTTCTTCGCTCGGGGAGAATTTATTTCACGTATTTCAAGTCCGCTTTTTGATTTATTGCGTTTTTTTTTGAAAAAAACGTGTTATCCCTGAAAGTATTTATTTTTCGTTTACTGGTGCTTTCACCATAATCCTACCACAATGGGTTTAAGTGACTGTCACGGTATTGTTTTCATAAAGGCTGACCTTGACAGACAATAAGGAAAACTGTGACTAGTCTTAATCCTCCCGCGGTGCAAGACGTCAAATCCTCTGGTTAAATACCTGCGCACTGCATTGCTCTCCTGTTAATCCTCAAGATTTATGGCAGCGGAGAAATATTTTTGGTGAATGGAAATTGTGAAGAAAGTTAATGTGTTGGTTCCTTTATACTATTCTGGTTTGAAAAATGATGTCCAGGGCTCAATTTTAGGACCAACTCATTCTCAGAAGTTAAAACCCAAGGAATTATTTGTACATGTTTGAGGACCATAAACCATACATTAATTCTTCTGTAATTAATCGAATTAAAAATCGTTATCAATTATCAAATTGATAAGAACGGAATTTTTTCAAATTTGATTTCTTAGAAAAATATTGTTTTTTTTGAGACGAGATGAAACTTGCATTTTTCAAGTCGGGAAGTCCATTTTTGAAAAAATAAAACAATACTAAAATGTCTCTGTACACATTATTCCATTTTATTAAAAATATAATATGCATTCGGAAATTTCATAACTTAAAGTAAATATTTAAAGACTGCATCATTTTTGTCCAAAAACATACTATCACTGTTTTTTTTTAATCGTAAAAATTGGGCAGTGTTGTTCAAAAAATATGTGATGTGCTTTTTTAAAATGTAAAATGAAAGACACTTATTTTAACAAATACCCAAGTTCTTAAATTAAATTTTGATGAAAAATGAAAGTTATTTATTAAAAAATTTACGATAAATGTATAATTGACAACGAGCTTAAACCTAAATAATGCTTACATGAAGGGATGAAAGGTGCGAAATTAAATCTAGCGTTTACAACATTGCTCGCATGGCTTCTTGGAGTTTTTTCCGTGCCAGAGCTACGCGGTCTTCTTGCCGTTTAATGTCGTCCTCGTTTATGGAAACCGCCTTAAAAATAGAAAATTACATGGCCCATGTTAATATCGTACTTCATAGCACTAGCAAAGTGGATAAAAGATCGAAAATCTGTTTTAAAGACCGTGGAAATGTAATTGAAACAAATCTTGTCAGGGCCCATTACAAAATTACCTGAACAAGTGGTTGTTCGGGGTTTAGAAAAACTCCTGGATTCTTTTCTAGGCCGGTTTTTGGGCCAGCTTGTCCTGTAACGGGGTGCATGTTCAACTGCAAAGCAGCTGCGACGCTTTGCAATAGACTTTCCTCTGCGATATTTGGACCCACGGGTTTCAATGCTTTTGGAAGATCGATCCTGTCGAATTCGTAACCCTCTGGATCACAAGCTCTCAAGCCTTCGAGTCTTTTTTCCCAAAATAACTGAAAGCAGATGATTTTATCTGAGAATTCCATTGCTCATTTTTCATCATTTTTAATGGTGAAATGAAACAAAATTGTGATTAAAAACAGATAAAAAGAAAGATGAAAATAATGAGATGATTTTGCAATCATTAATGTTTGATAAAGTTACCTGCTTAGCCTTTTCTTTGGAGTTGTATTTTTTGTCCTGTTTATCAGCTCCTTCCTGAAAAAATATTGTTTTATGAAACAATTGCAATTGTTGAAATAAAATTTGGTTTCATTAGTTTTTATGGACAATTTTAACTTTTTATCCCAGAATGCAAAGTATTTTAAAACTAAAATTAAACATTAACGTTTTAAGATCCTTTTTTTTCAAATAAATGGATTGAAAGAAATGAAGTGTTTGAACATATTGAAATTAAAAATGCACATTTATAAGCAGTTTTCTTGGTGAATTGCAAGGTTCGAATGTGAAGCGAAGCAAAACATGCAGTTGAAAATGAGACTGAAATTTGACACTAAAAACCAACAGTAAAAAACAAGAACGAACAATTTGGAGAATAAAATATTCCATACAAACCTGTCTTGGTTTTTCCTGATTTCCAGGTTTAATTTCCTTAACTTTACCCTCTAGCATTTTGTAAATCGTCACAGGTTGTTTAAAAATAGAAGCGGTCTGCCTTATTGGTGCTTGCAATGACGTATCGTTTCTCGTTCCTCGACTGTATCGCGAAAACGGAAAAATTAATTTTTTACAATAAAAAATAAGCAAAACTCGTTCAACCGGAACATAACCATAAAAATCGCGTTACAACCTCTAAATAGAGAAATAACGGCTTTAAAAATGCAAAAGATTGATAAAAATAATAGTGTGCCATGATTGTTTACACGTACCTGTAATAATTGTATACGTCAACTTTACCCGGAGCAGGAGTCAATTGATGTTGTGTTTTACGTGAAATTTCATCTCTCGGAGACCAATTTGTCGGCAAAGCCGACGAGTATTTCTTCTTCTCTAATGACATATTCATTTTGGCGGCAGTTTTTTCGCAAATATATGAAAACTACCGATTGTTTGTCAACACTGTTGTTTTTCTTTCGCTAGACCGAACAGCATGAAGTCATTGCATTTATGTCCAGTCTGAACTTAACCACAAAGAGCAAAATCTAGATGGGGGGAAAAATGTCACTACGTAAATGCTTTACAGATTTTCTATTTCTGTAAGCTTATATCTTTATCGCCTTTGAGTTCCTTTCAATAAGCAATCACTCAGATCATTAAAAACATGCAATTTCCGTTGCAGTAACAATAATTCGACGATGTTTGCTTATGTCCGGAACGACGATAAAACAGATTTTCTAGTAACTTTTTATGAAATTGTTACTGACGGAACTTGATTAGGTTTGAAGTTGGACTAAAAGCCGCATGGCGGCAGCACCTCTCGAAGCGATTTGGCGTTTCCTGCATTGTGTAAACTGTGTGGCAAAATTCAAATACATTTTTTGATTGTTTTAACCACAAGGCAGAACAAAAATTGTTTAAACAAGTATAGAATAATAGAATTAACCACACGATAAAATAATGACCATATATACACATAAAGAGTCCAGTTGGTCAACTCCGGTATGGTCTAATGGCTAGGATACCTGGCTTTCACCCAGGAGGCTCGGGTTCGATTCCCGGTATCGGAAATTTTTTTCGTTTTTTTTTCCAAATATAATTTTTTTAAATATTTGTTTCATATAATACGAAGCAATGAAAATTCTTCAATTATTTTTCAAAATAAAAAAATTGTGGATAATTCCAGATGAATGAAAGGAACAAACATGTAATATTAAGTAATAAGTTTTATTATTTACAGAGTCTTATTTTTGCGTAACATTTAAAAAAAGATGCGTATAACTATGCGTACAAAGCTAAATGTTTTGCTCAAAAAATGAGCAATGTACAAACTGCAGGCAGGGCACTGGGAAATACAGCATGAAAAATAATCGTTATTTACACCAAAATCAGATGAGTAGTCAATAGTGCCCAAATACGCGACGCTATACATAAAAATATCTCCGAACCTATGGTTCCTCCTTTCGTTCGAAACTAAGTTAGACGAATATCAAGCCTACAGGAACAGTGTTTTCCCACAAAAAACAAAAACCCATAAATAATGAACATGAAGCTGTACGAGAATATTCATTTGTAAAGTTGATTCATTTATAACAAATCATCGAGTCTTCTTGAGGTATCGTTGTTTCTATTGGTCTATTTCGGTACCGTGATCGCGGTGCCGCTATCGCTGTGTCATCCTGTAACAAAATATAAATATTCGTATCTGCCTTGTGATCCCTTAAATCTGTTTCAGAACAATGATGTTTCGGCTGCTCGCTAAATTACAATGTCACGTTTCATCAGCCTCGTATTCCATTTCTAAAACATTTACGACTAAAAAGTCCGATGCTCGCGCTAAATGCTAAACAGTGTTCTTATGTTACACGTTTCATTTGTTCGCTGCAAGTACACTGAAGAAAACAAGCTCAACGTCGTACATTTGACTTTTTTTCTCTTTCGCTCTATACAATCTTAAATAACTTCTCACAATTGCGTTTTTTTTCGTATATATATATTTATAGATTTTTAACATCACTGCTAAATTCTTCTCCTCACGCTTACATAGCGTTATATTTTCACTGACGACGCATCGAAACAAAGGTCTCGTATAGAGATAACAAGAACAATTAAAAGAGTCTCCGAACACCGAGAGACGTTTGCGTGTCACGTTCTGTTTTCACGCATCAACGAGTCGCCGTTTAGTATATCACTTCGTAAACTGTGGCTTTTTTGTCGCCGGATCCAGTCACTATAAATTTATCATCGGTTGAAATATCGCAGCTCAATACGGATGACGATTCCTTCGACTAAAACATAAAGCAATTCAAGTCAGTAAAACCCCCAAAAAATATCAAAAAAAAAAAAAACGTCAACGGAAATACAAACCTGGAATATAGAAGCTCCATAGGGCGTGCGCCAGGCGTTAAGAAGATTGTCCTTGCCGGTGGAAACGAACCACTTTCCGCACGATGCGAACCTCAGCGACAGCACGCAAGACTCGTGCAAGTGTAACTGATACTTGTCAGGTTTCGTGGCATGTAAGACCTCGACATTCGAGTTTTCCATGCCAACGGCGAGCCACTCGCCGGTCGGGCAGTAACCGAGCGAGAATATCTGCGAGGTAAAATCGTGCTGTTGCAATTGCCGGCCCTCCCTGAGGTCCCAAGAACGCACGGTGTTGTCCAAGCCTCCGGTCCAAAGTTTCGAGCCGTCGGCGGAGATGTCGATGCAGGAGGCGCCGTCCGTATGACCTTGGAACTGCCTAACGAGCGTGTTGTTTTGAAGATCCCAAACGGCAATGTGACCATCACTGCAGCAGCTAAAGCAGACCTTGGAGTCCGGAGAAATGGCTAGGGCGTAGCAAGCGGGCGCCGACGACGTCAATTCCGCCTTAATTCGTGGCGTTGGACTCGCAAGGTCCCAAATGCTAAGATTGCTCGCTTCCCCACCTACGATCAGTGTCCGGCCATCCGGAAGTAGCTTCACGGACCTTATATAATTATCGCGTTGCAGACAGTCGAGTTGCGAAACGGGCTTTGAGCTGCTACTTCCGCTCTGGCTGATATCCCAGACTTTGACGCAACCTTTACCCCCGGTGTAAACGTATTTCGTGGGGTTTGAAATCGTTACTGCGCAGACGACTTCGCCGTGGGTCAGAGTGCTAATCTGTCTCGCGTGTCGTGGAATACCGGGGCCGATCAGCGCGTCTTGTGGAAAAGGTACTGGCTGCATCTGCCCTTCGCTCGATACATGGAAACTGTAAGCTCTGAAAGAAGATATTCATTAATCGATGCATAATTCCGAATTCCCGGGATTTAGCGGAGCAACGCGACGCTTCCGGCAAAGCTGATTGTAGTTAATTCAAGAAGTACTCACGGTTTGCCTGCCGGGACGGGTATCGGACCAATGGGCGGCGCCCTCATGCCCACGTGACCGTCGTAGAGCTGTTGCATCGGCGGTCTAGTGGCATAGCCGTTGAGTGCACCGGGCGGATAGGCCAGCATCTCTACGTGCGGTGCTGCGGGCGCGTGATGCGGTGGCGGATAATGTGGCGGATAAGGACCCACAGCCGAAGCTGAAACCAAGGGCTTGCTGGAACTCGAGGATTTCAGTCCACCGGAGCCGGAACTGCTTCCACCTACAAATCGATCGTTCAATTATCCAATCAATTCTCTCCGTTCACGTTACAAATTACATTCACGATTGCAATCGCGATTCACTTACCGGCGGACGTGGGTGTGACGGGTTTCGAGATTGGCGTTGTGGTCTTTTCCCGTTCCTCCATTTTTTTTGCCGAAGGCGTACTGGCATTGCTGCTGGTTCCGCTCCTCGGCGACGGCGGCGTCACTTCTTTTTTCGTCTGATTATTTAGCGAGACGCTGGACGAGCCCAACTTGTCAAGGCCGTTTTCCCTTGGCGACGAGGTCCCGTTTGCCGCGGGACTCGTCGGGTCCTCGCTTGCGTCATCCACAACCAGGTCCTGATCACTTTTTTCGCCATCGCTTTGCTGTAAACGGAAAATCCAGAGTATTAAAAACACGTCGAAAATGAAAAATGAAGGATTTTATAAATTTGACAACACTCACATGGCCTATATCTTTTTCCTGTTCCTTCTTCATTTTTTTATGATGATGATGATCATGATGCGGGGGATCGGGCGTGCTACGAGGTCTGCTATACTTTTCTCGCTCCGCCGGCGATATCGAGTTTCTCTAAAAGTAAATCAGAAACGTAAGTACATGAAAATTCAAGTACGATTTTCCAGATTTAGGAATTCGGTAGACGAGGCTAATTTAATAAGAAGGTAATTTGCCGCGGTACAGTTTTAAAATCGCAATAATGATATGAAAGGTCGGATGAAGAGAGAAGATTAAAGTATTTCGAGGGAAGATAGAAAGGAACTCGAGAGGGATTAAATGCGGGGTTAGTAAGGGAGCTACGGGAAGATTCTAACGCAGTCAGCTTTTACGGTTAAAGCAATTCCTAGCGATTTCAGAGTATCACGGGGCGACTCGTTTTTCTGGAAAATAAGCGAGGCCGTGAATTTACACGCTCTCCGAGCGCCTTTAGTGAGTATCTTCTCCCTGCGAAGTGTCATTTCTCGTTTTCTCGGGCTCTTCGCGAGATTTAATAAAAACCGTTTTTCTCGCCAGCTGCGGGAATCATGCTTTTACGCTTTTTCTTTTCCATTCGCATCGAAGATGAATCGTCGAGTGATTCACGGTAATTGGGCTCTAATATATTCCTCCCGGCGATGCATCACCCGCGTCAATTTAATCATAGACATTCGCGCTATAATCCACAAACTTGGCTGACCGCGCGATACCCATTAAGTTGCCGGTCTTTCGTTTAACCGCTTCCGCGCTGTATAAACCGGCAACTTCGTCGGCTTCGTACCTCCGAGTCGAAGTAAGTCTCGGCTTCCCAATTACCTCTTCACCTTCCTCTCCTACCTTGGCCCATTACTCAGACAACACCTCTATCCCTCGAGTCAACCAACTTCGTCCCATGCAGATAGACTATGGCTAAAGCCATGGGAAAATTGTTATTAGCCATGGATCGTCGGTTCATTTTCCCAGCGAGATGGTCGTTTGCATTATATCATCGTCTCGTTTAACGCGCACGTCGTTCTTTTTTCCCATCTTTTTAATTCACCTTTGAAGAGAGTCGAATCATGTTCATAAAATTACTTCCGAAATAATGCAAAATGTGCGCCAAAAGTTACGTGCAATAGGAAGTTTACACGGTCCATTTTTAAGGCTCAACTAATATTAAAAAATATTTAACATTGCCCAGAATAGTGTAAAGTTTGTTCACCGCAGATAAAATGTTCAATGTTGTGTCGAATATTTGTAAAACATTGATATTTCCATGCTCATTACTTTCGCAGTACACATATTTTGAAGAAAACTCGCGTTAAAATGATTTTGCGAGAGAAGATTAAACTTTCACACTCCAGTATACGAAACCCCATTTTCACTTATTTTTCGGAACAGTCCCATATCAATGGCGCGATCCATTTCTTCACGACGTGGCGGTCTTTTCCGGACCGTTTCCATCAGATTCGAATAACACAATTTTTATGATACATTTTCAAGCTTAAACTTTTTCTTTGAAAACTACACCTCCCATACATCAATTTCCCATGACTCTTAAAAAAGTCAAGCAGATTCTTTTCCCGAAAATGCTCGCAATAAGGAGCAAGGAACGTTCCAGTCACCCGGGTAAAAAGCGTCGAGTGTTTAACCGGGAGAAGCAGGTACCGCTTACAAAATCCCCGGAACGAGGAAACAACAAGTTCTTTATACCCTTGCCACGGGATGAGTTTCCCAAGGCACAAAGAGGAGTCGGCTTTCGTTCCAAGTTGAAAGGAGTATCACTGAAAATTACGAGTCCCTGGGAAATATTAATGACAAGCTCGACGCGTCGCGAAGTTGATTTTACACCGACGAAGCCGGATAATGGAAAAGTGCATTCCAAAGAAAAAAAAAGTAAACACAGCGTAGCCGGAGAAGCGCCCGGAAGCATTTAGCAGAGTCAATCGTGGCGAGTAATTTGTCCTCGCCACCCCCCCCCTCCCCCCCTCTTCAATCCAACAGCAGACATCGCGGATTCATTGTCTATTCGGTTCAGGATCGATAGAGGCTCTTCGCCGAGAACGATATCGCGTAAGCACTTGATAAAATTCGAGCCTGTTAGAAGACGGAATCGAGCGCGCGGCATCGTTTTAGTAGATACTCCAGTGGGCATACTTAGATCCCCATATACGCGAGCGCTTACGCTATATAGCGCCGACGTGTATAAGTATACTTGGGTAGGTACCTAGCGCTTGGCTGCGGCCCTCGAGTTAAGAGGGTTTGTGCCACGATCAATATGGGGTAGGTACTTTGGTACTAGGTGGTAGGTACACCGCCGTAGCGAAGCGTAGAACGACGACGTATAGATTCCGCTGTTGGTGTTGGGGACTTGGCGGTGTTGTACAGACAGCAGCAGCAAGCAACTTGGCAGGCGAGCAGAAGGAAGAGAAAGAGACGGAGCGAGCTATCGGGGGCTTGCCGGCCGAAGCCACGAGGGTGGTAAGTGAGTGAGCGACTCCTTCAAGCGCGGCGCCACGTCTCTCCCATCTCCTCCCTTGCTTGGGACACATCTCGACCACCCACTTCGACTCTCGGCTTGCTCCCTCTGTCTCTCCTTCTCCTTTTTCTTCCAATCTTCTCCATCGGCTTCCGACGACCCCGAGAGCGGCAAGCTCCGTCTTTATCTGTCTGCTCGGCTCCACTTTAACCTCGACTACTCGTTTCTCTGTCTCACCCCCTTTTCGCTACCGGCGCCTTGCTGTATTGGTGCACCGCTCGCGTGGGAGTGTATATCTTCACTTCGCGCGACTATCTCTCTTGCTCCCTCGTATAAGCCCATCCCCGGAACCTGTTTCTCTATTCCTCGCACCAGCGACGACGGCCCGCAAGGAGGTTACGAGCCGCCACGTCTCCCAAGACCCCGCAAAGCCCAGCTGGTACAAGATTGCATTCAGCGGTTCTCATTCGAACCCCGAGGGTTGCACAGCGGCAGCAGCCATTTTTCCGCGACTCGCTTTTTCCTCCTTTCGGCCCGCCTCGTTTTTCGGGGGAAAGTCAAGTATTGCGCTGGGCGAAATCGTACAATGGAATTCGCCGATCGTCTTGGATTTTCAAAATGTCCACCACGCTCGGTTGAACTCTTTGCGGATAAAGATGGCGGTTTCTTTGTCTACTCCCGCGCTCTTTGCCTTTTTCCTTTCGTGAAAAGAAAAATCCTTCATTTCCACGATGCAAAGTCTGACCGGCCGTGGCGTTGTCGAGTTATTATTGCTTGGGCGAAAAGAGAAAAAGAAAAACCCTTTAAAGCGCGCCGTGTTTTGCTTGGTTTCGCTTGCGCATTCATGGAATTTTTGACGACTCGATTCAACGCTCGTATTTTCAGCTTAGAAAATAACGACGATCTCCGGACGGACGGACACGCTAAAGAAAAAGAAGCGAGCGTGATTAATGTTAATCGCGCGTCTCTCGGAAATGAAATTGTCAACGTCCCTCATGCATTATTTAACGAGATTCTCATAAATATTAGTACTTTTGTCCTTCGAGCGATTACAACGTAACACAACGCAGCCCCTCCATTGTTGCGATACTCCATTTCCCTCCCGCCCCCCTTTTTCTTTTCCACCCCCGGCTGACAGTTTCCCACCCTCCCTTTCGTCCCTCCCGCGCAGGGAATTTGCATTTTTAAATTAACTCGTCTCTGTTTGCAGCTATCTCGGTTAGAAGCGCCGAGGGATTTTACAATTTTATGCAACAGCGCGCCGCTACGCGCACACTCGCTACCCGGCGCCTCTGGGTTATCGGTTTCATGATTATTATTGCTGTTATTATTATTACCAGCCACGCCGACCGCCAACGACGACCGCGTTGTTGGTATTATTACGGTTATTTCCTCGGTTTCGAACGTCTTTCGCATCTTGCTCGTAAATATCCGCCGCGAATAGCTCCGGCTAGCTAACCAAAATCAACGAGCCAATTATTATTCACGATGCCGCCTCGGCTCGCTCGGCAATAATGGCACTCGTTAACGAGGATTATGTGCATTTCTAATGGAAAATGGATTCGCGCGAGAATAATTCGCATGCGAGAGAGGAGCTCGGGATAAAAAATGCGGAGTGGAACAATGACACTTTTTATTCCCGGGCGCGACAACTTTTTTTCTCCCTCTTTCCTCGTTGGATGTATGGCATGAGAAAAAAGTACGTGTGCGCCACCCGACAAAGCGCGGCAGGAAAGGCAAAAGGAAAAAAATGACAGAGGAGCCGTAACCGAGTTTCGTCGATCAAGCACGGAAACACGCAACACTTGTTTCTTTGGCTGTTATCATTATTGTAATAACAGAGCGCGCCGCGCCGACGTACACAAGCGAGTACAAGGTTGCATAACGCGGCGTGTAAATGCGAGGAGCGGCTTTGAACCGGAGCGCGGAATTTGAATGGCTGTAAGAAGAGAAAAGGTGCAAAAAGTAGAAGAAAAAAGGGACGCCCGGGCATTGTTTCGCCGATAAAAAGAGAGGCGCGGTAATTGAAAAGCTCGCAGAGATCTCGAATCGTTCGTTTTGTCTGCTTTCGCTCCTCGTCTTGCCTTTTCCATCCTTTCTTTCTTTCAACTCCCCTTGTGTGAAAAAAAAAACCCCGGCAACAATGCCTCTGGGCCACATTCTCGCGAGCACTAATACCACGCGGTTTAACGAATGGCTACGTAAACCCGGCCTTTCAGGGTCATTACACAACGGGAAGAAGGAGGAAGGACGCGGTAGCTAATGGTTGTCGTCGTACAAGGGGTCGCGATCGAAATTGATGTGCGGCGTGTAAGCAGTGGCTCGCGAGAAGTCTCTCCTTGGTAAAGCCGTTGATTAATTGGCTACGTTCAAGTTTATGATGACGCCGTGTTATTTTGCCTTTGTAATTGACTTTTAGTGTACGCCCGCGATTAATGGGACACCCACGCATGAAAAAATCCTTGGCTACGGCTCATTAAAGTACCACGACAGAGAAACAAACCAACGTTCCTTTTAATCAAAGCTTTTTTAACGTGACGCGCGCTGAAACATTTTAATAGTGAACGAGATGCTCGAATTACCGGCGAATCAAATCTTTTCCCTTCTTTGCAGTTTCGAAAAAAAGTATTTTCGGGAATCAAAGTTGATGACGACGCATCTCGGGAAAAAGGGAGACAGAAATATAAAAGGGGAGGAAAAATATTGGCGAAGAAAGCGCGCCCGCGGTGCGAGGCGAAGAAACGATTATTATGAAATACGGAGCCGTAATTACGAGGCGGTCGGACCTCGGGGGGCATTTACGAGCGGCTCATTAAATTACGAACTAATTACCAGCAGCAAATTATTAAAAAGTTCAGTCGCTCGTAAAGCACGCCTCGTAAAAGTCTACGCTCGGCTACTATCTGGCCGACGTGTTTAGCGCGTAGTATGTACCTACGCTCCTGCACG
Source organism: Zelostemma sp. ZL-2020 (assembly GCA_022816865.1). NCBI lineage: Eukaryota > Metazoa > Arthropoda > Insecta > Hymenoptera > Platygastridae > Zelostemma > Zelostemma sp. ZL-2020. Next base: position 3,819 of record JABFQM010000534.1, on the reverse strand, counting down.
TGTGAGCAATAACGAAACGTGATAAAAGTACTTAAAAAATAACCGCGATAAATCTTTGCCCGGACCGACCGGTAAGTGCCCGAAGCCCAGGTAAACGAAGAAAAAGTTGGGCAACATTTTTCATCGGCGAGCGCAATCGCTGAAAATCTGTTGTGCACTTAAACGAAAAAAAAGAAAAAAAAAGAAACTCCAATTCCACGGGGATCGAGAAATTACGCGACGTAAAAAACGTGGTAAAGTATTTAGGAATATTAAGTACCGGCAGACGGGAAGAATATCAAGGAAGGGTGCAAAAAAGAGGGCGAAACGACGGCGGGATTTGCGAAAGTGGAAAAGGGGATAATGGCGAGCGCTTCTGAAAGTCAAGGAAGATGTTTCAATTGGTAATTAAAACGTGCCCGTTGCTCTCTTCCGTTCCCTCCGCCCATCTCCCCGTTCCCAAGGCAAATTTTTCATCGCTCATCTTTCTAATTGCGATACGCGTACTCCCGCGAATTATACCCGAGCTCGAAACAATATTTGCCGATGTACTTTGAGTGGAGAGTCAACATTTACCCGAGTGGCGTTAATTCGTCCCTACGTTTACCATTTCAAAGACGCTAGTTACCCTTGAGCTGTTGTCGTGGGCGGGCGCCATCTTGTAAAATAATTAATGCCTTTTATAACGAGATCAGAGGTGTCGATAAGGCAGACGACGCCACGTTCGCGAGTGCCCTTCTATACACGCGGAAGAAGCGCGCGAGGGGCGCGCGACGAGTGAATTAGTCTGTTCGAGCCCTCCAGGGCTCGCAGAAGCGGAACCAAGTTTGCAAAGTAGAAGGGGGTGGGACGGGCACCACTGCTGTATCGTGTCAGACTCTCCGATCTCGCTTCCCTTTCAACCCTTTCACCGACGCGTCGCCATCCGCCATACTCCACTTACATAATGCAACCACTTTAATTAAAATAAATTACACTCTCTCCGCGAGTCGAGTCGACGCTTTTTTGCACCCTCCTCTCTCGCTTTCTTCCTTCCCGTACCGCGACGACTACGCTTCACCTTTTTCCCCCTGCACTTTCAACCGCCTACCGCAGAACCCTCGTTCCTCTTTTTTTTATATTTATTCTCGCGCCCGTTTATTTGCACTTTATTCGAAATTTAATTTACCGTCCAAGTGCGACGAGAACGTAAGCGGGCGCTCCTTGACTACCGGGGCGAGATTAGCAGAGAACGTCGGGACGTGAGAAATTTTCGAGATTTCGAGTACGTGTTGAATACTTCAATTTGTCACGCTCCTTCGACGCGCTTGATGAATTTCACAGTCTGAGGATTATAATCTTTCGTCGTACGTCGCGAACAAAAATTGTAGGTACTTCGAACATTTTTATTCTTAATTTGATAACCCGCCGCGCGATTTCAATACATCGTAAATTCGCCTCGAGCGGAAAAATATTAAGAAGCGTAGAGTAGAACATTGACTGGAGCTGGGCTATATCTCGTGAAAAGCGACGACATTATTACGTCATTCCGCTGCATTTTACGAATTTAACTTGCCTTCTGTGTCTGCGCTGTTTCTTCCGCTTCGCTGCCCCCAACCACAGTTTTCTTCCTAGCCATTTTATAAATTTATTACGAACCAATGGTACAACGTAGAAAGAGCTCCCCTCGCCAGCGCAAAAAGTTGCTTTCCATCTCGTCTGCTCGCAACTTTCGCAATTCAGAGGTTTATATCCGTAAGAGATAAAGCTCACCTTGCCGAAGCTCTTCAAGTGAGACTTACTGGTGCGCGAGTAACGATTCCCGAGAAAATCCCCCTGCGGACTGTACAACCACTTCCCCGGCAAAATGCGAGGGATCGAATCGGAAATCGGAAGAGAAAGGAAGGAAAAAGGAGGAGAGATGTTTTCTCCACCCCGCGAATTTCATTTATTACATACAAATCCTTCGGTAAACAAAGTTACAGCCCCGCGCTTAAAAGTCGACTTTTTAAAGCGCCTTTTACGACGCCTTTTACGATCGAAATGAAACTGCAGTTAATAACGTCCGCGAGATAAAACGTTTTAGGCGAAATTTCATGAGAAATAATGTCGTTTAACGGGCGGCACTTTTTCCCGTGCTCGCGCTCTACGCGCCGGCCAAGCGAAGAAACTTTTTACGCAACGCTCCTTCTTTTTTCTCTCCTTTTCTTCGAACGAGTTCTCACGCTCGCGAGACTAAAAAGAAAAGCAGTTCCAAAACGCAGGTAATGCGTCAATCGAGAAGCGGTAATCGAGCATCTATATCGAAGCACACAAAAAAGCAATGTACGAAGCGTCGACGCAATGGACGTACGTACGTAAGCCGTACTATATAATTTGCCCTGGCGCGGAATTATCCCTCGTGAGTACTCGGTAAGCCGGTAATTTGGAAACCGATGTGTATTCGTGTGCACGCGGCGATATGGCCACGTATACCCACGTAATGTATGCACTACGGACTAGCCAGAATTATCTCGAACCGAAATACCCAAATAACGCCGGAGCTGACACATACATTTCCATAAATACACGCAACCTTTCCGCAGGTAAATATTCCCAATTTCCATCATTTGGGCATTAAAAAAGAAGCGAAATTGCTTTGGCTTTTACAAGAGCTTTCGTCTAGAAGGTAAAAGATTGTAGGGAATTCGGCATTGAATCCGATTCAATGAGAACCTTGTGTACGTGGATGAAGGGTGGATGCATAAATTGGCAAGTGGGTACTCGGCCTGGTCATTATTAAGACAGGTATAGGAAGGAGGAACGTGCCGCAGACAGTAACGTTATACGACGCGCTGTCCGAGCAAGCGCTCCCCATTAGCATTCATATTTCAATTTCATAGCCCTCGATAAGGGCGGTCGAGTCAAGAGGCCCATGTTTCGTACCAAAAAAAACGCTGAAACGTTATACCCTGAAGGGGACGAAGAGAAAAACTTGCTACCGTTCGTTTTGATCCATGACCGTTGCGCGCAGTTAATTAATATCGACTAAAGAAATTTTCTTTTTGTATTAAACAAAAGAGAACTATGAAAAACAAAAAATTGTATCCCAATATTAAGGTGGATCGATACTTTAATGCAAGGGTGAATTGGAAAAAATATTTATAATGCAACATAATTAATTACATTTAATATGCCAGTATAATTTATTCAAAAGTATCTTCTTCTTCACGAAAAAAAATGCGCGAGTGAAAAAATTGTACAAAATTGCTCGTAACGAACAATGGCAAATTTTAACAGTTTTCTAAAAGAAAAACTTTTATTTCTTAGCTAATTCGCATGTTCGGTCATTTATATTGTTCACGGGACTATTTTCAATAATTTGACCGCGGCATTTTGAAAAATATTCATTTGCCAAAAAGATACATGCATTTGTTTAAAGAATTTTCGACCGACTTACTAAACAAATGCATGTATCTTTTTGGAAAATGAATATTTTTCAGAACGCCACGGTCAAGTTGTTGCAAATAGTCTTGTGAACAATATAAATGACCGAACATTAAAATTGGCTGAAAAATAAAAATTTTTCTTTTAGAAAACTGTTAAAATTTTCAATTGTTCGTTACGAGCATTTTTGTACAATTTTTTCACTCGTGTATTTTTTTCGTAAAGAAGAAGATATTGTTAAATTAATTACACTGGCATATTAAATGTAATTAATTATGTTGCATTATTAATATTTTTCCAATTCACCCTTGCATTAAGGTGGATCGATACTTTAATGCAAGGGTGAATTAGAAAAAATATTTATAACGCAACGTCATTAATTACATTTAATATGCCAGTATAATTTATTTAACAACATCTTCTTCTTCACGAAAA
>JABFQM010000533.1:0-33543 GCA_022816865.1 Zelostemma sp. ZL-2020 | reverse complement strand
GAATCGTTGCCAAAAAATTGTTTTTCGCGTTAATTATTCATTGTTTAATAAATTAATCAGCAATTAAATTCATCGTTAAAAAAAGTCACGAAATAAACTATTCAAAAATTCGCGCGTTTCTCACCAGTTTGTCCGTAGGCAAAGATGCAAGCGTTGTAGCCCTGAAACGCATTATCCAAAATGTCGCGACCCAAAGCTTCGAAAACGACGTCCTGACTGGCAAAACGTTGCGCGCCGGGATCCAAGGAATAAAAGCAGTGGTCAAAAGCAAAGGTTTTCGGTTTGTTGCTGCAATAAAAAAAAAACAGGCCATTTCACAAAGTTTCTTCGACTCAAACGAATTTCCAATCGGAAAAACGCCGTTTAATCGAACGAAACTGGCTGCGTTTCTGATTCCTCGTCGACCTCGTTTGTAAGGGTGCGCGTTTAAGCACGCACGTTGTTATTTCTCCGATAGGAATCGATTTTCCGTCATCTCGGTCGCGAGTTTGCTCTTTTCAACTCGCCATAATCCTCTCTTTTTCCTCGAGACACTTTGTTTTGACATTATTTTCGAACGTTGAAATGTATCGGATTCGAAAACAACGGACGAAAGCAAAAAGTAACGCTTCGAGTATTCATGGCGATGTATCAGCGAATAGGATTACGCGCGGAGAAGTTTTGCGTAAGCCTGTACTCAAAACGCCGTCACACATAGAAGAGCTTCATCCAGACGCGCGCACACCATGACATTAGTCCGATGGCGCGTCAAATCTTCGGTAGTTTTTCATAATTCCCGCGTTTTTTCGTAATTTAACAATCGGAAAATTCGGTATTGCTTTTAAAATACAGTCTGCCCGTTTTTAACGAAAATCTGTCAAAGCCTTGACAGGTAATAAAAGAAATGTTTCTGTCGCGGACAAACTACACCTTAAACCGATGAATTATTCGGAGGTTAGAAAGGTCGGAGCGGCGTCTTGACGGTGCATCTGCAGGGCGTGTACTAGGTCGATACTTGCAATTTCAATTTCGCGGCCTCTCCGATTTCTCGGCGAAAGCGTCGCGTGACCGTGCTCCTGCTTTCGGAATGTCAACGCGGATCCTAAGGGCTGACCTTCGGCACGCGATCTACTGCAGCGCCAGTAGTAGCGATCGAATTTGGTCAGACATGATTTTTTTCGCGTTCTCAGAAATGTAGGAAGCCGCGGAAGATAATTAAAAACGATACATTTTATAGAGAGGATTCGAAGGTCTTTTGGAATTGGAATATCATTAATTCCACTCTAAACAGGGTGAAAATTCACTCCAAACGGAATCATTTGATTCTTATCAATCTTATCATTCCGAACGAGTGAAATTCCTACAAAATTGAGGGGCTCCGCGTCAATAAATTACTCCCCGATCGATTTTCATTATTCCGCGATTTGCGTGATTGGAAACGTCAACGAAACGACGGGGCGTAAAAAGAATAAAAAAGCAGGGTTCGTTGCCTCAAGAAGACATCGAATTGGACGTTTTCCAAGACACGTACAAAAAGCATCGCGTTGATAAATGAGTGCGTAAAAAAAACGACATTCCGGCATTTTCAAACTAAAATTGGAAAATTCTTCCGGAAGGAAATAACCGTTTCGTAGTAATAGCATTAATTACGAAACAATTCGAGCTCGAGTTCCGTGCTCAACGCTCGCGCGAGTTTTGTGGTTCGAGACTCGAAACTAGGAAATTTCCCGCGTCATCCATCTCAAAGGAATTTCCTTTCGCGGTGAATCGATCGCGCGCATTGTTCAATGTTATTCCCCTTAATTCATCCATTAACAAATTTTACACGATCAATTGTCAAGCCGAACAACCGCAATGAATGAAATTATTTACAAATAAAAATTGGCGATGTATCGGCGCCATAGGATTACGCGCGAAGAAGTTTTGTGTAAGCCTGTACTCAAAACGCCGTCACACATAGAAGAGCTTCATCCACACGCGCGCACACCATGACATTAGTCCGATGGCGCGTCAAATCTTCGACAGTTTTTCATAATTCCCGCGTTTTCCCATAATTAAACGATCGGAAAATTCGGTATTGCTTTTAAAATACAGCACTTCAGGCGTCACTTCGCATCGAGTTCTCGGCAAAGCCTATAAAAGCTTCGCCAACAGAATGCCTAGAACTTACGACGCGTCGATAAATTACGTTTACTCGCATTCGCCAGCAAAAATTCCAATGAAAACCGTAAATTCCCCCCTCCTCCAAATCCTTCCCGAAATATGCGCAAAAAAAGCCAACGATTCTTGGAAACTTCCTCGACGCCGAGCGATTCGGAGAAAACCCCGCGACTCGCTTCATCGCCATTGGACGTTTGTTATTGTCCGTAGTAATCGATCTGCGTAACCGAAGCTGTTACGTAAGGTAACAAGATTGTGCAACGTTATCCGGGCGCTCTCTCGTCTCCGAATTTTCGCGCGATCGAAAGGCTCTCGAAGCGACCGTTTCCCCGCGCATTTCGTAACGATTTCTTTTCCCCCTTCTAAAAACTCGAACGCGGGACTTTTCCGAGCGTGAAGAGCGTGCAAAAAGCGTAATTATATGTAATCGCGAACGCTCGCGGAGCCTATTATTTAGCATTTAGTGACGCTCCGGCGCACACACACGCACCGACTTCCGAAGCCGTGGAAAAGTCATCGGAGCGTTGCGATTTCTTGGAATTGAAAAAGGTTTTCGTAGCGATTTCCGGTCAAACGAGTCTGGAAGGTTGCCTAAGGAAAGGGGCATTCTTCGGAATAACGGAGCGAGAATTTGATATTCCGCGGTTTGTTTAATGGGCCGGGTAAATAGAGCCCTGGGGCACGAGCCGCACTCGTCCAACTACCCCTTTTCTTTGCGCTTCGTGCTCCACTTTTCAAGTTTTCATCCTGGGTCCACTCGACATGCGCGAGTTTATGAACCCTCTCGGGCCGACTCGACGTGTCACCGAGGTACTGCGGCAGTGCTTCAGCGGCACACATCGATCCGCATCTTGTTCGTAACGAGGCTCGTAACGCTAATTACCCCCCCCCCCCCACCCCTCCCCCTCCTCCCCCACCAACGACCATTGACTCGTCCCCCCGTGATTTTTTCGCGGATTCCGAGAGCCCTTGGCGCCGACGATTCGATCAATCTCGAGTGCTAACAAAGACGTTTCTCGAGAGGAAAGAAAAGGAAAACTCGAAGAATTTTCAGGGTTTTTGGATTCAATTTTTTCAGGTTTTCCTGAACGCGAACACTGGGAAATCGGGATTTGTTATGGGATTGGAATGTTTTCGAAACGGAAAAATTTTATTTTGCACTTTTGCATGGTTTTCCATTTTTGCTGGATAAATAAATTACGAAATGATTGTTTTATAAATAAATTGAATTTCTCTGCGATGTTTCGTACTTTTCCATGATTTTCGGAAAGTTTATGGGTTTTCATAATTTTTCATGTTTTCAAAATTGTTTTCAGCATGTTTTATAACGTTTTTAAATTTTATGCATTTCAAAATTTCCCGCCTTTTTTAGGGTTTCTATTATAGATCGCGTGTCAACTTTGTTGAGAGACTTGCATTTCCGTGTGTCGTGAGTAAAACTCGAAACATCGAGTTTTCTTTGACATCACTGTGCATCATCACCTATAAATATATTGGCGTTGACTAATGACTTGTGAACGGGCCCGTGCTTCGCATTAACACCGACGATTAGCGTGACTTTCTCAAGGCTTCACGTGTCGACGACAAAAAAGACGATTTCAAAGGTTGCGCGCTTCCGAGTTTCGGATTCGTAAATAATCCGCTTTTCACTACACGACTTTATCCAACTTCTACAAAATGCAATTACCCTAATTATTTCTCAAAATTAGTAATTTGTTTATCTCAAGTAAAAAATAAATTAACAAAGTCATGAAAATCGCGATTTATTGGCCAAAAATAAAAAAATCCTCTTCGAAGTTAAATACAAAATTCCTAAAGAATCAATGCACAATTTTTCCAAAAAAAAATAAAAATAAATTGTTATCAAATGACGTTCAAGTTTCCAAAATTCGATATCGGACCAAATGAGTCACATCCTCCGACAAATCTAATCAAAGATGACTAAGATTCGAAGCAACCGATAAAACCGCGACAAAATAAAATCCCTCGATGACGAATCTTCGGACTAGCGTTGAATAATCGCAAACATCTGGCAATAGCTTCGCGTAAAACAGCTGGAAATTGCACGACTGCGTCAGAAAATGACGTCAGAGATCAATACACTCGTCACTGGCATATCAAAACGCTTGAAAAGTCTGCCCCGCGTTCGATCGCTGCCATGCATCGCTTCATAATTAATTAACCTCTCAGGGCCACTCAAAGAGCTTTAAAAAGCCTCGAGATTTCCCTCTCGAAAAGCTCGCGAAAAAAGAGCGATTCCCGAGAACTTTTCTCGTGGTTCGCGCCGATCGAACGGCGTTTTTCGCGCCAGTTTCGGGGAAAAAGGGGGCGGGGCCTAATTAGTTCGGGGACTGACCGTTCGATTTTGTCCATCGTCGCGGGGAGCTGCAGGATCGTCTGCTGCTCCGACATTTCCACCACGCTTTGCGTCCCGAGTTCCAGCTCTGAAACGGAGAAAAGTTGCATTTTTAGCGGGGAAACTTTCATTGCTGTTGGGTAACGTTTCGGAAATCGCTGCTTGCGCTTTCTCGCCAATTCGAACGCCGCGAAACGTAGAAAGCCCTCGACGATCGGATTCCAACGGGTTAACTCTTCGTCGCTCCGCGGATTAAATGGAAAGCAAACGACGCATCGCACTTTTTCGCCGGTAATTTTTTTACGAAACACAAATTTAGCGGAATTTTCGCAATTTTTCATTTTTGAAACCTCTGATTTTACAATTAAAATAATATTGAAAAAAAAAAACGTAAATTGGAATGGAATTAATTTATTGATTAAACTCAAAAACATTGTTTGAGTCGAAGAAAAATGGAATTTGTTTTTATTTTAAGAATTATCGAAAATAATGTAAAACGGGGGAAAACAATAAATATTTTCTCGACAGTAATTGTTCAACTTTTATTACGATACGAAACAATAAAAAAGCGGGAAATTCAAATTTTTTTCGGGAATTTCCCTTTTTTTAGTAATAATTCAAAAGTACGAAAAAAAGTAACAAAATATTCGTCATCGACATTGATTGAATTAAAAGATTGTGTATTTTAAGACTCCGATTTGGAAATTGAGTTCGTACTTAATTAAACTATCATTAAAAAAATGAAGCAAACAAACTAATTAAAACTGTAAATGACAGTTAGAAACTCAGTTAATTTCAAATTCCACCATTATCTTTGACTCGAATTTTAAATAATTCAAAGCCCAAAATATTTGTTATCAACATCGATTTAAAAATAACTATTTTAATCAAACAACTGAAAAATCAAATCTTCAATCGCAATAAAACACAAAAACTGCCTTTCCATAAAACAAAGCCTTTTTCCCGCGAGCCGAGAAAGCTTTCGGGGAATGCGTGTCCTAAAAATAGCTCTAAGGGATCCCGTTTCTTTGTTTTTCCTTTCACTCCGTTTCCAAATAAGAGCGAGAGAGAACGAGAGATACTCGAGTTAGCGCGCGCGCGCGCGCGTAAATCGAACGTCGAGTCGTCTCCCGAAAATTAATCCTAATATTCCCCCCGATAACACCCACACTTATCTAATCCAACATATCCGCGGGTAATCTTGTCAGCTTATCAGGCTACATCAATCACTCGATAAGCGACAAATGAATTTCATAACATCGCGCGAGCGCTGCGTTTCGGTAAATCGATAAAGACGGCGTTTAATCGGCCCTCTCTCTCTCTTCCTCTCTCTCTCCCTCCGCCTCCGATTGGGAGAAAGTTACTTTTGCCCTCTGTAAATATCAGAAACGGATCCTGAGCTATCTCCCTCGAATTTTGTTTACCCGCCGATTTGTATTTTGCTCTCGGGAGAAAAAAGCTCGCGATTGATAAGATCCAATTAAATTTCATTCGCGCGCTCGTAAAAATTGCGAAATGCGTATTACGAAAAATCATAATCGGCGGGAAAGGATAAAGAGAAACTTGCATTGACGGGAACGGCGGGAAATTTTTGCAGCGTCTTAACTTTACGTCATTGAAAGTAGAGCATTGTCAGGTTTTAACTAGAAACAAAGGCAACGCTCTCGTTTCGTAGTTCGTAAACTATAGCCGATGCTTATAATAAACTTTCCATTTATGACGTTGAAATGAAGCGACGCGAAGTTTTGAATCCGAGAGCCGAACACCGCGAACAATGAGCAGAGCGCGATCGAGAAGATTGCGAAAGAGCATTGTTATTGAAATCTTGCTCGGCGACAGCGAAGTGCAGAAATGAAAAATGACGAGAATCGCTGTGATTACGGTGAAAGTCGAGGAAAACCAGAAATAAAACGCGACATTACTTTTTCCGCGAATTACGTAAAAAAAAACAACATCGAAGCGCGGGCCATTTCCATTCATGAATCGATTATCTTCGTGTTCGATTCGTGAGGATTCGGGAGGATCCGGAAAGCGAAGGGAAAAAAAATGCGTAGGAATAAATCGCGATCTTTTGGCGCGAATTTCAAATCGCGTTGCGAAAGAATGGGCGACGAGTGACAGATTCTCACGTGTCACATTGTCGGATCGTGAGCGTAAGAAACGTAGGGAAGCAAGTGGCCCGAGTCGATGACAGAAGGCGGTCGAAGGTCGCCGTCGACGACTCGGCCTTTGAGTCGCGGAAGCCCTAGTGGGAAAGTTTCGCAATGTCGATCTCGGGGGATCTCGAGCGCCGCACGCGTTGGGATTAGCGGGCTCGGGGAGAGAAAAAGGGAGATTTTCGGGCAGACTCACCTCGGCGATTGAACGGCCGGACTCTCACCGCGACTTTAATTTTATCCGTGGCCATGTTTAACACCGGCAACGCGCACTGTTTACTCCGAACACAATCGCTCGACGCACACGCGAGATTCGTCGTCGACGCTACATCATTATCAACTCATACCGAGCTTCAAACGGCACTACTCGTGACACACTTCGCCATATTGCTTCGCTTCGGGCTCACCGAGTTCTAGACGGCGCCCCCCGTCGCGAACTCCTCGACCCCAAATCTCGCGAGAGTTTTACTTTTGCGCTCGCGCGCCGAAGTTCCGATTCGGGGAAATGGCGCCATCTTTCGGGATTTTCGTCGTTTCTTCGAAAGAACCGACGAGAGAACAAATTTCAAATAAGTTAGGTCGCAAATTTGACTTTTTCAATTCAAGTTTTATAAGTAGCTTTTTTTGCTTTTTAATGTAGAATAAACATTCGCTTATGTGGTTTTTTATAGTAAATTTATTTGGTATTGTAAATTTCAAATGTGATTTTGCCCGCCACATTCATTGATTGGTCCATGCGTCACTTTGGAACAGTGGCGCCAAATTCTCGGTATCGTCGGCTTTTACGTGAACTAGCCCAGTACCACGTGCTCCTAATATGGCGAATGTCAAAGTAAATCGAACATAACCTAACTTCTCGATCTAACGTTCAAAATTCGTGTTTATCAATTATAATAAATGATTGCATTTTATTGTTTTGCCTTCTACCTTGAAGCTGTAAAAAAACCGAAACAAAATATATTGCATTTCACCTGGCACTTTTCCTCGGGAAAAATTGGTCCGAGGAAAAGTACCCGAAGCTAGAAAAAAGGCGGAAAGAAGTAGAAAAGAATCACGAAGTGATATCAAGGCTTCAGGGCATAAAAAATAAATTGAAGACAAAAGGTATAAACTTCAAGTTGAAGCCTGATAATTGTATTTTTACATCGAAAATAAATATTTTGACACAATAATTCTGTACTAAGAAAGAATTTATTCTGAAAAATCTCAAACCCAAGATTCCGATATATTTCAATGTTTTTAGATACACCCCTGTTTCTTTTTAGGACGAGATATTTTGTACTAATAAAATTGTACAAATTTTGTTTATGTTCCGTAAAAAAATCTTTAATAATAGTTCCCCGAATCTCCGCCAGTGGCGCCAGTATCGCGTTAACACGTGACACGTGCGTTTGTAAACAAACATATGTCAAAACAACGAACTATTTCGATCATACTTTTTGGATTCTCGATTCCCAAGCGATGAATACTTCGACGCATTTAATAAAAAACGTTCACGAGGGAATCGCGGTCCCCGAAAAAGGGGAGACATTTTTGATATCGGGAGATTACGATTACTGGCACTACGAATGCGACGGTTTCAACGATCGTGTAAATTTCATTTATTTTCAACTCTCAGTTATTTAAAATAAAGCAAAACTCAAAATAAACGAGTCCTCATACTTTTTTCGACATTATCATTAACGTTTGTAACTTTTTCCAGGGTTGGGGTTGCGGATATCGAACGTGCCAAACAATCTCATCCTGGATTCAAAAGAACGAGCGCTCCGAAAAACCAGTTCCGAGCCTGAAGGAAATCCAAGAAATTTTGGTATCCCTGGAAGACAAAGACTCCGATTTCGTCGGATCAAAAAATTGGATCGGCAGTTTTGAGGCGAGAATAAACCAAAAAAAAATTCTTTATATCTAATTTCTAAACATTCGAATTTACAGGTATGTCTGGTTTTGGATACAAGATACGGAGTGCAAAGTAAAGTCGTTCACATCCGAAAAGGCGGCGACTTGGTCGAGTTCGCGGACACTTTCAAAAAGCACTTTGAAGAATTCGGGTCTCCGGGAATGATGGGCGGTGACCGAGATTGCTCCAGCAAAGGAATTATAGGCGTACACTTTGGCAAACTGGCAACTTATCTCCTGGTCGTGGACCCGCATTTCCTTGGCAAAGCGAAGAGCGCGGAGCATTTACAAACTCGGGGCTTCGTAAAGTGGCAAAATCTGACTGACTTTATTGACAGTTCCTTCTACAACGTCTGCTTGCCTCAACTCAAGTGCAACGTCCAATCATAATTCATCCCAAATGTATCTTAAATCTATTTAAATCTAATTCAAGTCTCGTTTCAGTCCGTGTTCAAAAGAAGACAAACTCCCTGAAGTACCCAGTGCGAAGCGTGCTCCGTAGTTCGCAAATCCGCTTCGAAAACAAGACCAACGCCCATTGCATTTCTCCGATTCGACGTCGTGTACACCGGCGTCTTCAAAGTATTCTAAAAAACAAGCCAAACATTTTATTAAGCCCAAAACAGAAAACTCCCGTTCACCTGGAGCTTCAACTTGTGCGCCTCGATCGGAACGACTCGAAGTATCGGCAACATCTCCGTGAGGATTTTGGGCCTGGGTTTCGCCAGGCAATTTCCAGCCGAGTCCCAACTGGCCCCTTCCAAATAAAGCCCCTGGACGTAGCAACCCTGGAAAAAACACCGATGAAATCCTCGTCGACTGAAAAATAATCGGACTCGGAAGCTGATACCAAATCTGGTTTTTCTTCGATTTCGTCGGCTTCTGTAAACGCCGAAACTGCGGTGTACATGACGGAGTGGTCCAGAGACCAGTTCTTCTTCCGGCACGCGGATTGAATCAAAGCGGCCAAGTACGTCTCCGGAATGTGCAAGCCGGACAACCAAATGGCCACGGGCTCGTTCGAAGCCACCTGGAATCGTCGTTGTCGAATGTAAAATTGGTTTCGGGCTTAAAATTGCACCACGATTACCCAGTTATTGTACTGCGTCAGTCTTTTTTCGAAGTGGTCCATCCAGCCGGCTAAATTCTTCTTGGTATCGGGAGCCAACTTGGCCCACTCGGCTGGCAACGTTCCATTGTACAGAGACGTCGCGACGCTCTCCGAAACGACGTCCATTCCTATTTCTCCGGTTATGGCCTGGAACGAAGGCGATTGTTATTCTCGTTCGACCGATATTTGCGGGGATGGATTACTTTTCGGAGTAGAGTCAAGGTGCTCGTTATCCTCCTTATCAGGACGTTGAACCTCTCCAGCTCTTGGAGGAGAACTATCGAAGTCGGCGCCAAATTGAGACCCAGGCTCGTACGAACTTTCGATACGTCGTATTCCGCTGGCATCCTTGAGAGAATATCTTTGGCTAAGCCGTCGACGAACTCTTCCCTGCTGATCCCGCCGCTGCTCTCGGCTGGAAATTGATTATTCCAAATTTATTGTACCAAAATTATTCAAATCTTTTAGAGTAAAAATTTAATTTAGCGTGTACTTGTTTGCGGCTGCAGCTCGATCAGGCTCGTCCACAGCTCGACAGCGGTTTTGGTGAAGTACCCGATTTCCGCGTTCGGATGGAGGCCGAAGACTTCCGGGGTGTTCACAAGCGGGAGTTCTTCAACGAATTTTCTGTAAGAACCGATCCCCCCTTTCCGCGGCAGCTTGTAATCGACGTCTTCGTCGCGATAAAAATGGAAAGGCTGGAATTTGTCGAAGAGGAAATCGCCGAAGTACTCGTCCATGTAGACCTGGGAAACGCGCCTGTCGAAGGCGTCTATGATCCTTCCACCGTACATCACCTGGCACGAAACACACTTTTTTATTCAAGTTTTCAGTGATTAATGAAGTTTGAAAATCAAGGAAAATTGCCTCTCCGATCAGGTATTTCAGGCTGTTCCAGGGAATTTTGGGGTCTCGCGATGTCCAGGCTTTCGTCAAGTACGTGTCGAGAATCATGACGCAGACGTTGAAATCCGACTCGTTGAAATCGTAGCCGATGTTCCAGCCGATTTTGTCGTATCTGCGCCGCTCCTGGAACCGTGAAATTCGTTTTGATTTTTAAATCCTATAAAGAACACGAGTTTTGCGGCTTACTTGAATGACGCCGTGATAAAACGCGAGCACGTAGACCAAGTACTTGTAAACCGGGTGTTTGCAGTTTTCCAGCGTGTCGGATTGCAGCATCGAGTACGTGTTTCGGAGGTTCAATTTCAGGCCGTTCGGTGGTTCGTTCACAACTGGAAGAATTTAGAGTGAAATTCTACTTCGATAACGATGGGAATTGAATGATTCTGTACAGATGGCGAGATTTGGCCTGTTCAGACCAAATCAGACCTGATTAGACCTAATTTCTGTCCAGATGATCAGATTAGGCCTGATCAGACCAAATGAGACCTGATTAGACCTAATTTCTGTCTAGATGATCAGATTAGGCCTGCTCAGATCAAATCAGACCTGATTAGACCTAATTTCTGTCTAGATGATCAGATTAGGCCTGATCAGACCAGATCAGACCTGATTAGACCTAATTTAGACAGACCTGATTAGACAAAATGGGGTTAGTCCCTTCTAAAGATCTAGCGTGCCTTTCAAAGATTGTTGAAGAATTCCTACGGGGAATTCCGGGGTCGGATCAGTCGTGAGCCACAACCGGAAATCCGGATGAGGATGCCCGATGTCTTCCAGCATTTTCTCCAAACGCGTCGTGAATGACAGCAGTAAATGACAGTTTTGAAGAAGCAGCCATTGACCTTTGACCACGGCCTCTTCCAGCAAGTTGACAGCGATCTGAAACGAGATTCCGTCGAGGCATTTGTTTCCGCGGTTGTTGGAAGGATTACCTTTTCTTGGCCTTGTCCCAGAGATAGATACTGGAATCTCGCGCCAATGAAATTGCATCTGCTGGCCAGTTTCATCAATTCCGAAGTGGGATCCGCGCCGGGGCTAAGGATGAACAAGACTGGCATAGTTGGCGCGCTTCGCTCGTAAATCATGTCGAAACTGACGTTTGGCGATGTGATGTAGTAATTGGATCCCATGATTTCCCTGATGTAATCTCTTATCGCGGTGTACACGCGATCCACTCGGAAGCATCGCAAGAGCATCAGCTTTTCGAATGATGTCAACTTCTTTGAATATTCCGAAGGCAAATCTACCGATTCTGGGTTGTCTAGATCGTACCACTAAAAAACAGGCCTAATTAGATCTGATCAGACTTGATCAGACCTAATTTTTGTACAGATGGTAAGATTAGGCCTGATCAGACCTAATCAGACTTGATAAGACCTGATTTCTGTCTAGATGATCAGATTTGGCCTGATCATACCTGATCAGATCTGATGGCGTTGTCATACTCAAGTAAACTGGTCGATCCAACCAAATTGTGGTTGTAATTACAGCAACTTTTGGTTATCCCTCATTTCGGACTACAAAGTTTATTTCCCAAGATTTACCTCTTTCCACTCTTCGTTTTTTACTTCCAACTGTTTCGGCAACTCGGCGAATTCCGGGAATTCTTCGCTGAGTTTGAGCACGTCGAACCAGCCAGTCGAAGGCAACCATTTCGCCGGATTCGGTCTTAGGCCTTTCTCGACCGAGATGTTTCCCTTCATGAAGAAATCCAATTGTGCCAAGTCTACTTCCCCGAGCTTCAGGCAAATTTGGAAGGAAAAAATGACCTTGTGCCGCTCGAAAAGTCCGACGCAACCGTATTCGTAGACGTTCTTCGTCAGCGTGTCGATGATGTTCGCTAGACGTTTCGATAATGATGCAGCGGATGATGCTTTTTTCAGGGATTGCGTGAAAACCTCGAGATAGCTGGACAAAGAGTACTGGTACATCGAATTGACCGTCGTCAGATCGACGAGAACGAAGAATAATAGGGCTCCTCTTTTGGCCACTGGTCGATAGTCGTTTCGTAGCTCGTTTATGTCAGCCGCCGTTTCCTCGCTGATTTGGAGTTTCTCTATAACTTCTGCAGCGCTTTGTTTCGTGTTTTCCAATACCGAGATCAGTTCCATGTTGTCCAACTGTCCAAATAATCAGTACCCGGGAAATGAACTTGAGGTCTGAGTAACTCAGGTTTAAGGTCTGATCAGATCTAACCAGATTCAAACAGCCCACTTTTTAGGGTTGATTGGATCTCTTCAGGCCTAATTAGATCTGATCAGACTTGATCAGACCTAATTTATGTTCAGATGGTGAGATTAGGCCTGATCAGGCCAAATCAGACTTGATTAGACCTAATTTCTGTCTAGATGATCAGATTAGGCCTGGTCATATCTGATCAGACCTGATGGCATTGTCATACTGAAGATGGCCAGCTGAAATTACACACCGTCAAACATTTGAATCTGAACAGGTCTGATCAGATCCTAACTATTCATTTTATATTCGAAGAAATATTCTGTTGGTTATTGATTAAACAAAGAAATTGTACCATGTTGCCTTGGTTGTTTGCAATCTCTGCAAGGAGAGTGTCCTCCAGCTGTTGCAACAAAGACTTGTTTTCGCTGGACTCTCTGATCAGAGATTCTCTCAGTTCTTCTATATCGGGTCGCTCAGCCCTCACCACCACATTAAGAAGTTGATTCTCCAGACCCTGAACCGTGACCATGTAATTTATGACCATGGCTTTCGAGTACACCGAGGGATTAAATGTCGGATTCGAGATTTTCGTTATGAGATACATCCGAAACCTGGCGTCGTAATCGACTTCCTTGTCACCCAGAATCACGAATACTCGCCCCGACACGGCTGCAATTTGTGAAGAAATACAATTCGATTTTCGACCTTTTCCCCTTGTTTTAAGCTAGGTTTTACGCACTTTGAATGTTTTTCATCAACACATTGTCCACGACTGGGTCGATGTAATCCACGTCTCGGAAAATGACCGGAAATCCGTATTTTATGGCTAGTTCCAGTTGCTTTATGAAGTCCGGATCATTGAACGAAAGTATTTTCAAATTTTTCTTTTGCTCCTTCCGCTTGACCCAGGACAAAGCCTGTTGTTGGGGGTCGATGCAAACTGGAAATCTGCTGGATTTCAGGGTAAGAATCCCGTTTTGAACCGACAATTCGTCCGCAGGCAAACCTTCCGAGTTCCATCTGAAAAGCGATGATATTTATGTTGCGAAAATTTTCCGTGCGAGTCTCATTCGAAACCGACCCGCTGATTTCTACGTCGTCGCTCAGCTGGGTTTCTATTCTGAACGGCTGCGAGAGCGGAATGTCTTTCTTTAGAATACTGTTTTGCCAGTCGCTGTAAAGCATTTCGTTTCTCAGTTCGAACGAAAACGGTCCGCAGTAAGCGAGAAAGCTGGAAGCGAGCAAGCAGTTGCCGACTATTTTGTCGGCATCTTTTTCCAGGTTTTCGGACTCTTCTTGCCAGCGCACGTTCTCTGATGAAAGACCATTGATCAGCTTATCCGCGGCGACGAGCCTCTTGTGGAGAACGTCCGTCTCTTCTTGAAGCGTTCGGCGCTCGGTCATTGCTTTCTCGTACTTTTTGTTCAAGATGTTCAATTGTTCTTCCAACCGCTGGAGTTCCTGCTCTTCTTTTGCCAGGGCTTTTTTAGCTTTCTCGGATTCTATCTCCAGAGTTCTGACTTTCTCCATTTTAGGTTTTACCTTTGAAGAATATCAAAAATCTGATGTCTCATGTCTGATATCTGATGTCTAATATCAAAAATCGTATGTCTGATCTCTGATATCTGATGTCTAATATCAAAAATTTGATGTCTAATGTCTGATATCTGATGTCTAATATCAAAAATCTGATGTCTGATGTCTGATATCTGATGTCTAATATCAAAAATCTGATGTCTGATATCTGATGTCTAATATCAAAAATCTGATGTCTGATATCTGATGTTTGATATCACAAATCTGATGTCTGATGTCTGATATCTGATGTCTAATATCAAAAATATGATGTCTGATATCTGATGTCTAATATCACAAATCTGATGTCTGATATCTGATGTCAATATCAAAAATCTTATGTCTGATGTCTGATATCTGATGTCTAATGTCTGATGTCTGTTGTTTGATATCTGATATCAGACATATGATACCTGATTGAGAACAATTGGTACTTCAAGTTCATGTAAAAATAGTTTCCCAGCTTACCTCCCTAAAAACTTCACAATATTCCAGAACTGCACGAACGAAAACGTACAAACCGTATCCGGCTTTGCTTATGACCTTCATTTGGTCCAATTTTTTCGACTTCCTCAAGTGCACTTTAACCATTTGCTGTTGTTTCAACGTGATCAAATCGCAGTTCATGTCCAGCAGAGTTCGTAAGAAATTAGGGTCACTCATAATACCCTTCGCACTTTTCCAAGATATTTCTTTAACGCCTTGAAGAATCGCAAGGCACTCGCAAACGATCTGTACTGGCTCCGGAGGAGTGGCGAATGATCTGTGAAACGTCCAATTGGAAATAAAAAGTGCAGCCCAAAAAGGATTTTTTAAGTGCGAACCTTATCTCCGTGATGTCTGCTTTATCTAGATTTTCAAGAGCTGATTTAGCCGAAGAAAGAGCCGGCTGAGCAATAGCTAACACCTCTTTGGCTTCCGCGGACTCTTTTTTAATTATCTTATTCTGCTCCTCGATTTCTTTACGTTTACCCATGCTCGCGGTTTTCTTTTCCATTGTTATTTCAGTGCTTTCTTGAATAGAATCCAGTAGCTTCTCGCAGTTCTGTGTCTGCTCGGAAACTTTCACCTTTTGCACGTCCAAAATTGCGTTCAACTCTACTAACGTTTCTGATGCTTCGCGCATCTTGTTCAAACCTTAAATTCATTTCGTTTTCAAGTTTTATGAAGGGCTTTGTAAGGACCCGTGAAAAACAGATTGGATTCAATTGGATCTGATCAGATCCAAAATGCCCAATTTTCGGATCTGATCTGAAGCAATCAGATCTGGTGCTAAATCAGTTCAGATCTGGTCAGGTCAGATCAGATCAGGTGCTGAATCAGTTCAAATCTGGTCAGATCATATCAGATCTGGTACTGGATCAGATCAGATCTGATTGGATCTCATTAGATCTGTTCAGATCTGGTGCTGTATCTGATCAGATCTAGTTAGATTTGGTATTGGATCAGATCAGATCCGGAAATTGGGCATTATTGGATCTGATCAGATCCAATCTGTTTTTCACGGAGATGGACATTTCTTGAAATTATACCTTCGGCAAGTCGCTTTTTCTGGAACTCAATGTACTGTTTTTTCTCTTGCAAAAGACGTAAATACGTGTTCATAAAATCGAGATAATGCTTGGGTGTCACGTAATTTTTCCTCCGATGTTTTGTTTGAAATTCGGCAATGTAACCGTTAACTGATGTATGCACATGGACGAGATGCTCCGTGACCGATAGTTTCAAGTCATCCGGAATCGTTTGTTTCTGAACACATTAATATTGAGTTGAGAGCATTATTGAGTAAAAGTATCCAAAGTGCGAAATAGAAAAACGTTTACTCCTTTCATAAACACGGAAGCAACATCAAAAAGGGCTTCTTTAGGCCAGGGAAACATCCAGTCGATCGTAGTACTGTTTACTAGACCCGGGTAACTTCTGCAATGTGTGCGCAGAGCATCACCCGCTGGATTCATTGTCAGCGCAACCCGCAGATTTGCAATGCTCGTTTTGATGAAGTAAGACCACACGTTTTCTCTGAAAACAGTGATTTGGAGAACTTTTTTTCCTGATTCGTGGTTCCCATTCAAAAAAATTAGGTGTAAACTAGATGTAATGATAAGCAGGTCTGGTTTGAATCTGGATTAGACCTGATTTATACCTAAATCCAACTATGAACCTAACATGAAGCCAAATTCAACTATAAAACAGGTCAGGCCTGATTAAAATGAGGTAAAGTTAAGATTAGACCTAAATCATGTCATCATTTGACTATAAAATGAAACACCAGGTAAAAACTAGACCTGACCTTGTGGGTAAAGCCAATAGAACTCACTTTGTCACGCCGTATCCCGAACTCAACGCATCATTTCTACATGAGCTTATTATTTCATCTCTTTCTTCGTCGGTGAACAAAGTTGGTACCATCCCAGTCATCAAAATATTATTAATGACCTCTAAAAAGCTCTCATCGATGATGTTGGAATCGGTGAAGAGAAAGACGATCATCTCGTTCTCTACTCCGGCCAAATGGTACATTTTCTTCACGTCTTCGCGAAAAGATACCTCGTTGTAACCTCGACTCAGAGCGATTTCGAAGACCTTGCAGTGCGCCGTGTAAGATGCGAGTCGAACGACCGATTGTTTTCCACTTCCACCCATTCCAACTACGAGAACGTGGCCTCGGTGCATTCGAAGAGTTCGATGCACGCGGACTAAATGTTCCAAAGCGTCATCGAAGAGCACCATGCTCATTTTGAAGCTCTTTTCGTTGTAATATTCCAGAAGCTCCTGGAAAAGATTTTGGACAGCTTCGTAATCCGAGAGATCTTCATAAAATCTCGGTTCATCCTCCAAGGTCGCGTTTTTCATGTCTCCAAAAAGCAAGGGATCTTTCAGAATGTACTCGATCAAATCCGGATCTTCCTCCCAAGTTTCTCTGATTTTCTTGTTCATGAAATCGCGAACTATTTCTTCGTCCTGGAAATGTATAAGTTGAATCCTTCAAGTGATGGTGTATTCCAGAGTATTTACCTCCTTGCTAATCAGACGATCACATATGACTCTGGTCATTTCGTTTCTCCACAATCGCACGAACTGATTTTGATTTTCAAAGATCGATGGATGACTTTGAAACAATCCAGCGAAAATTCTCGATATATCTCGCATGTTGAATATGTAGTGGAACTTGGATGGCGTCGCTGGCATTTCGATAATAACGTACTACGAGAAAACATTGAATCAAGACGTTTGGAACTTCAGAAATCATGGCATCACTCACGTTGTAAAGATCCAACGTGATTCTGACGAGATCTTCAGCAAGCGTTCGTATATGTTCGATAAATATCTCCAGATGACCAGATAAAATACTCGTGTAAATGTTACTCAGAGTATCTTCGGTAGGAGACGTGACGTTGTAGACGGAAAACAATGAAATGAATCGAGGGTCCACCAAACTTCTTCCGCTATCAGCTTTACCCATCGCTGCCATGTAAGCTAAAAGTTCAGATTCGGAAGATATTCAAGATTCTTCTGACGTTTTTCCGAACGATGGAAACGTTTACGAACATATGTCAACGATTTTCTTCCAGTTCAAGTCTTTTCCGCGATCATACATTCCTCCTCTTTCAACGAGCAATTTGAGCAATGCGATTGGTTGTTGGGTACCATAGGTATCTACTTGAGGCATGTTCATGTCATCTATGAAAACTATCAGTCGCTTTCCAGGAGTAGGACCGTAAATGTTTCTGGTCCTTCTTTCTACCACTGATTCGATATTTTTCTGGACGTTCATCGACGTCGTCCGCGAAGAAAAATTGACGAACAATTTGGTCTGCGCGAAATTCGTTTGAATCAATTCATCCAACATGCGATTAAGATGTTAAAGTAATTTGGATCTAAACATTGCGTACGAATTTGTCTTGATCCAGATTTCTTAAGAACTCCTGAATGACAGCTGTCTTTGATGTTCCTGTTTCACCGACCAGAACTACCGGTTTTTCCGAATCGTTCATCAAATTCAAGAACCACGTGGTCCTCATCGTATCAATCGTTGGTACCAGAATCTCACTGAAATATTTTGTTCTGTCGTGGACGTACTTTGGTACCAACATTCGCCAAGGTGTCCAAACTTTTTCCGATGTATCCAGAACGTAATCGTACAATGTGCGGTATTTCATGGGAATGTACCCTGATGTTTAGGATTGGGATCATAATTCTGGAAGTACTAGAATTTTGGAGACGAGAACTTACTTATGGTAGCCAATTTTTCAGTAGTGTCTTCAACCATCATAAGCCCCGAAGTGTTTTTCATGAATTCATCGAAATTCATTCTGTCTTCTACGACTATCGACGCACCCAGGGAACAATAGCACGCCTGAATATAGATTGCTTCCAAAAGTTCATTTTTGTCTGCGATCCTTTGAGCCAGAAGGAATTTTTTTTCCGGATCAACCGATTTTTCAGTTTCTTCCTCTGTTTCTTCTTCCTTTTCCTCGTCGTCTTCTTCAATTTGTGGGGGATAAAGAGCATCCATAACACAACATAGTTGTGTTACCTGTTGCAGAATTGGTACATTCATTTTACTTTTCACTTTGCCATCCCGATTTTTGATTCATGAAATTTTCCTTTAGATCTGAAGGAAAATTTCATTATTCTCTATTTGGTTTAAAGTTATCATTTTGTCGCGTTACGCGCGCGCGCGCGGAAGACACTTCCATCTTGTCTGAATTGTGGCCTAATTTTTTCAGAGAAAAAGACTTTTCATGACACCTCTATAGAAAATTCAACTTTCTATAGCTGTAGAGCGGGGCGAAAGTAGCTTTTCCAACTCTAGGGGCGAAAGTAAAATACAGGTTTTTCATTGGATGAGTATGCAACGCCACCACTCGACAGCCATCGCAAGTTCAATTTTTTATAGAGGTGATCATGAAAAATAGTATGCGCAACTCGGGAAGAAACAACGACTTCACACTCGTGAAATCGTTGCCTTTCTCCCCTAGTTGCGCAATATACTATTCCATAACACGTCCATCGAAAGTTCGATTTTTGACGTCTACAGAGAAGCGCGAAAGTGGCCGATTCCTGAACTACTATTACTTTCGCCATTAGTGGCGAAAATTGATCAGCTGGAGTGCCGAAAGTTAAATGTAGGGTGGGAAAAGTTGATGCGTTCTCAAAAACACATTGCACCAATTTTTAGGTTATGATCCGCAGCTTCTCTGTAGACGTCGAATCGAACCTTCGGTAGCCTCGTTATGGAAAGCTACGTGTTTAACACGTGGAAAAGAGGCAATGTTGAAGAGTGTGATGGTAACACTCTTCGGAAATTGCCTCCTTTCCCTACTTGTCTAACAAATAGCTATTCCATAACACGTCTATCGAAAGTTCGATTCTCGACGTCTACAAAGAAGCGCAAAAGTGGCCGATTCCCGAACTACTATTACTTTCGCCACTAGTGGCGAAAATCGATCAGCTGGAGTACCGAAAGTTAAATGTAGGGTGGGAAAAGTTGATGCGTTTTCAAAAACACATTGCACCAATTTTTAGGTTATGGTCCGCAGCCTCTCCAACTCCACACCCTTCGGAAATTGCCTCCTTTCCCCACTTGTCAAACAAATAGCTATTGAAAAGTCGCGTTTTGTGAAAAGTTACCATGTTAAGAGCAGTTTGTGGGAAAATCAGTCGCAAGGGCTTGACTCGTTGCAATCCCAGCATACCGTCTATGATGAGCTTCATCGCAGGGTGTACGTACTTTTTGCACATATCTTCGAGAAATTGCATTTCTGATTTCGGTCTGCTGTTTACCCATTTGTCCATGTACGGTTGGTAGCCCAAATTTTTGGGATCAACGTAAACCATACCAGCTCTGGACACCGTTGCCGGTGACGCGTACTGCAAATCTCCCACCTACAACAATGTCTATTGTTCAAGTGTCCATCATACAAAAGCCAAGACTGGGCTTTGGGATTCAATGAAGTGGGATGTCACTCTTCTAAAGTGAGATT
Source organism: Zelostemma sp. ZL-2020 (assembly GCA_022816865.1). NCBI lineage: Eukaryota > Metazoa > Arthropoda > Insecta > Hymenoptera > Platygastridae > Zelostemma > Zelostemma sp. ZL-2020. The sequence goes on along the minus strand of JABFQM010000533.1, from coordinate 13,239 downwards.
CCACTTGAAGAAATCTAGACAAGTTGCAAATTCGTACTTCGAAAAGTAAACTGCAGTGATTCTGCAGTTTGATTCTTTCTTGATTAGCCAGAGTGAGTATCTTATTGTCGTCCATCACAGAATTCATATTCTCAATCCACAGCTGTGACATCAAAAACATTAACAATTTCGCATACAGCGTTCAAACCCTTAACACCAAAAAATACCGCATCAACGTCCCCGTCAAAAAGAATGTATCTACGCTTGTCGATACCCGGTTCCAAAGGTTTATTGATCTCACGAAATATGTTGCTCACGAGTCCATCCGTCCAGTCCCTCGTGGAAGTATCCAGAACGCCATAAAGTTCGATAACCGTGCAAGCCTTTTCAAATCGTAGACAAAATGTTCATCATTTTCCAAAAAGTTATGAACCGAAAACGCACCTTTGGATTCAAAACGTGTAACTTTGTTGGTTTTCCGAGATGGGTTTGGGCCTGACACAAAGTCTCTATAATGACCGTCTTCCCTCCACCAGTAGGCCCAACGATCATTGTCGAATGTCGTGTCATCATGACCTCGTACAACTGCACGACTTTATCCACCTTGAACATGAGTTTGGTTCAAGTGCTTTTCTGCACAAAGGATATTAATCAAAGAATACCTGATGCGGAAGAACAATTTGATGGTTGCCCGAAAGGACTTTCTTAACAGCTTCGTTAAACTCCTGATAACCGACTCTCGGACAGTCCAGACCAGGAAACAAATCTTTGATAAGGCCAAGGAAAAGTGGCACATCGTCGAAAATGAATTTCGGTAGATTCATGTCCCTTAGAGCTCTCATCAGAACAACATTCTCTGGTAAATCGCCAGAGGTACGTTTCAGATGTCCGGCCATGTTGAGAACGGACTTGAGCGCACGCAAACCGAAATCGTAGTGCGTTTGTTTGCTCAATTGTTCGCTTGCCAGTTTATACAAGACCGTCATCTTCCTCGCGAGCACTTTGGCTGTAAGAAAACCTGCGCTGAAGAGTTTTATCTGGCAGATGAGCTCATTGTCTGGCACAATACAGACGACAGGTCTGAAAAGAGCTTTCACGGATTCTGGAAGTTCTGTTCTGCCGGCATAACCTGGATTCATGGTAATGAAGATACCAACTTTTGGATCCAGTTGTATATTCTGGTCTTCAAACTATGAAAATGATATTAATGTACAAGGTATTGGATCGTAGTTCGTAGTTCTACCACAGAATGATACCTTGAATACATTGGTTTTCGTGAGAAGAGCTTGTCTGATGGTTTGAAGCTGAGTGGAAATGACTGAGAGAACCGAAACGTCTATCCGGTTGAATTCGTCGAAGCAACCCCAAGCTCCGCATTGTGCCAATCCCCCCAGAGTTCTGCCAATGGCTACAAAGTCCATGCCTTCTCCACAATTTGTTACTATGCATAACAAACCTAGAGCCTTCGCCAAATCTTTTACCGTTTCTGTCTTGCCAGTTCCAGCAGGACCTAACATTTTCATTTTACGTTTATGCAATAAACACAGCATTCCTTACCTTCTAAACAAACTCACACGCTAAATCTTTCGGAGAGGAATGTTTCACTCTAAATCTGGAGTGCAATTCGATGCGCGAGTACCCATTTTTACTCTTAAAAGAGCCTTTCAATACCATCTTTCTAGAAGTGGAATCCCACTCCAGATTTGTGAATTTGCACTCTAAAGGATTTAGGATGCAACGTGTTTTGATTCCGTACCCGCTGGAGCACCGCCCATGTACATGGACAAAGCTTGGGTTATGGTCAGGTAAATTCTGCCCGTCAAGGGTGTAATAACCAATCTTCCATTCAGGCCCATGTATTCATAACCGTATTCGAAGCTCCCGGTACATTGATGAACCCAGACATTATCCTTATCACGAACCCAGTAGAATCTGCACAATTCTCTCGTTAGTATCATCAATTTTTCAAATAGTATTTGTTCGCATCAAAATCTTTTCTAGATTGCCTTAATTTACTCTCCCATTCAAATTCTGAGGCATCAAGAATGCTGTCTCGGACGAATCCTTCAATGATGTCTCGCATGTGCACGTCGATGGTCAAAGCTGAGTCAAACTTTTTTCTGTCGTTGTTCGAAAGAGTATCACCGCCCATCAAGGTCACAACTTCGTCCAGGCGTTTGTTCAGTTCTCGCAAATACTTGTTTAAAAAGGCACCCAATGAGTAAAGGTACACTCTGAAAGATTTAGACTTTTGGGATTTAAATACCACTTTCATAGCTCTCTTATCCCCCAAAGATATCTTTCTAAAGATTTCCTCGACTTCAATCGTCCACCATATTTGATCAGCTACAAGAATTATCATGCCTTGGAAGTCCATCATCCATTCCGGTCTTGGCTTCTTGATCTGGGATCGGAACATTCACATCCTGCTTAATCTTTCAAGGCCAAGGAGCTTTTTCTTACCTTCCCATAATCGTAAACAGCTTTCTTGGTCAAGAACCTATTGGACTTTTTCATAGCTTCTAAAGCGGTGACCATCCACTCTTCAATCTTTCCTTGAGCGATCACCGACGACTCGAATTCCATGACTTCTCCTTCCGTAGAGATCAAAGCGCTGGCTACTGTTCTGCCATAATTATCCGGGCCGAGTTTGAACTTGTCAAGGTTATCGAACATTTTGCCGATATGTTGCTGGATAACCGAGGGCTCGGTGCTACCAAGTATCCCTAACAACTCATCGTCGCTGAGGAAATTGAACCTCGGGAACACCAATCGCTTGCTGTTCAAATACTCGGTCAAGGACTTCTGGCACTTTTCAAGACCCGCCATCAGCATCTCGAATTCCTCTTTTCGGCTTTGAATCATGCAGCATTCCAGGACATTGACCCTTTTCGATGTGTCCAACATTATCTTTCTGAAAGCTTTATCAATGTCGTCGAACTTTCGGGCTTCGGTCGGAAGCTGGGTTCTGATGTCACTGCCTACGAAAATGCCTTCCAGGTACATCCATTTCGCTTGTAATTGGATCCAGACTTCCAAGACTTCCGATACGGTTTGCATCGCTTTTTCCCATTTTTGGACCTTTGACAGGAAAGGGCCGATGAATTGAGACGCTGACATGCTCTGCATGTTTAGCATGTTGTCTTCCAACACTTGATTTATTTCGTCAGTGGAACTCAAGATGTACCCGCGATCTATGGTACCTTTTTTGGTGAAATTGGAGTGGAATTAGTGATATCGTTTGGGAATTTTAGGGAGGTTGTTTCGGCTTCTACCTTTGTAATGTTTTACGACATTGAATTTCATTGCGGCCCAGGTTTCTTCAACTTGCGCTACTTCTTTCTCGATGGTCAACTCTTTGATGGCGTGAGTCAATATCGATTCGGCGATGGTTTGGTGCTTGTCGAGGTTCATCGAAAATATGTTTTGCAAAGTGAATCTTGAAACGGAAAACGGGATTTCAGTCTTCGGCGTAATTTTGCTACTAATAAGGCAGAGTTGAGAGATTAGAGACTGAACAGAACTCAGACTTACGCCATCATTTTTTCTTCTTGCTCAGACATTTTAACAGGAAAGAATATAAATATTTTCGAAATAATCAATATTCGGGTACGGTTTTTTTAACGGCGCGAAGAACTTGAAAATTCACGTCAACGATATCATTCAAGAAATGGAAAACAAAGCAAGAAAAAGTTTATTTTCATCAGAACTTCATCTGATGAAAATGAACTTTGACGAGGACATGACAAGATGAAAGAAAAATATGTAGGTTAAATCAGACGGAATTTTCAAAACTGTCACTCCACTGCACTTTCCGATCACTCCAGTTTTACGTTCCGAACAAAAATGTCAATGATTATTTTCCCTCGAACCTTTCCGGCGACATTTCGAAACTCGTTTCAGTCTTTTCCATCAACTCCAACCAATGTCTCTCTCGCATCGCCTCGTTCTTCAACTCGACGAAAAGAGGAATGGAATTTTTGAAGTTTTTCATCGACGCTTCCAACGTTTGAGCAACCGATGCTTTTCTAGCCTCTTTTGAAAACTTCTTCAATTCCTTCAAATAATAATCCATTCCATCCAGCAATTCCTGAGGATTCAAATCAGCCCAAAGAGTCCTTGACCACGATTCCCGATCACTGCTTTGCCTTTTGTACAAATCGAATATCTTCTCCATGTCTTCTTGCTCTTGTTTGACTTTGAGAAAATCGGAATAATTCGTCGGAGGCAGATCGAAGAGAATTTGGGATTGTACCAAATTCAATCTTCTCTTGTCCATTTCCTCGATCAAAGGTTCGTACTCCTTCAAGAAAAATGAGGAAGATGAGGCCTGATACAAGAGAAAATGAAGAAAAATACCTTCATTTTCACGATCCCCAATTCTAAATCATCGCCCACACTTCCCGGGCCATTTTCCCCGAAATCCTGTGCAAATTTGTGAACTTCTTCGATAAAGTTTGCGATTTCTTCCTTCGTCATTTCAGAGAACCTCTCTTTCGTGCTTTCCAAGGTCACGGATCGGAAAAGAGCCGAACCGTGCAAATTTTCCCAGTCTTTCTGCAGTTTGGACGCGAGGTTTTCATCGCTTTCGTTGAATTCCACGTTGTGGGTTTGCAGCACTTTGAACGTGCTCTGAGATTCGATGAAATTTCGATTTGAGATTGAACTTTTGAAGAGAATCTGGAAGACTGGAACGAACCTGATAAGACATGTACTGCACTTCGGCCTGAATCGTCATCTTTTTGATGTCGGAAATCGTTTGCATGACGTTCTTGAACCGTTCCAAGCCACTCACCACCAGAACCAAATCTTGACTGAACTTTTCGATTTTCGCCTGCAGATCTTTCATCGATTCCAGGGTTTCGTTCAGCAAAAAACCTCCCAGAGTGTCGACCCACTCCTTCGCGTGTTTTCTTATCTCTTCCGCGAGAATCGATAAATTTATCCTGAACATTGATCGATGATTTGGAATTACTTATTTTCTGGTAGAACCGTAATTGCGATTATACCTGATACTGAGTATGTCAATGTAAGGTTTCATATCTTTGATCTCATCCACGATGTGTCTATACGAAGATAGTTCCTCATCGTACCGTGCAAGTGTCGGTCTGCCGGAAACGAATTTCCCACAAATCGTTTCCTTGTCGGGAGACCAAAAATTACCCCACGGTTTCCAACTTTGAACGTACCTCCAGCATTCCAACTCCAAAACTTCGGCTTCGTTTTGAATAGCGTCGCGGAGATCGACAATGATCTGATAATTGGGAATTCATAAAATCTTCGATCGTAAATTCGCAAAGGTTTTACCTTCGTTTTTCCGACGTCTTCGAAAAAAGTGAAAGTGGAATCTTTCGGCGTTGGCAGATACTCTAGACAAGTTCCTGCTTTCCATCGCGGAAAAAGTTTCGTCCTCGAAACGAGATCGACGACGTCTTTCATTATTAGTTTAACAATTTCTTTGTACGAAGGTCTCAGAACGACTTCCGAGGCAATTAGTACAGCATCGACTTCGAAAGCGGGCTCTTCTTTCGAATACTTTTTTTGTAAACGTTTCAGGTTTTCGCTGAAACATCTGCGATTGAAAAAAAAAAATTGTTTGGGTCATTTGTCCGTTGTGAGCAGTTTTGTATAATTTTCTCATTCTCGTATGTTTTTGCGAAGAAGAAGATTTGTTTAATAAATTGAGGTGGCATATTAAATGAAATTGATTAGAGTAGAATGGGGCGAAACCACCATAGGGCGAAACCACCAATTTCGTTTTTCTGACGTTTAAAAAGTCGTATAAACTTGAAGTTTGGCACGAATGACATGTTGACAGTGGACGTCATTTGTCAAGAGTTTCGAGCCTATAGTTAAAATGGCTGCTGAATTACAGTGACATTACTAAAATTGAATAGTGTGTTATAACTTTTTGATCGTGTTTACACTTTAATTTTTTGTGGTTTCCAGTTGAAAATAAATCGGTAGGTATTTTTTTTCTCTTAATTTAAGTGTTATGAATCCGATGGTGTAGTTTATTTGGTTAATTTTTATGTGATTCGGGCATGATGCTGACTTTTATTCCAAAAGTGGTGTTGGGGCGAAACCACCAACGCGTCGGTGGGGCGAAACCACCAATGTTTTTTTGTGCGTTCTATATGTTTTCTGCACATGTTACATCCTTTTTTTTATTTTTTATTGTGCGTTCACTAAATTCTACCGTTATTTTGTGAATATCGGCATTGTTTTGACTTTATATTTATTTATTTTTAATGCTTATAATAATAATATTGTTTTTTTTTCATTCACAAGAGTGAAAAAATGGTTAGAAAATATAAGCGGACGACGGAAAAAGCGAATGAAATGTTAATTGAAAGAGCGTTGGCGGAGATTTGAAGCAAAAAACACAACAAAACAAGTAAAATGTACAATTTTGTTTCCGCATTTTCTTTCAAATAAAGGTTTTTCTTAATTTCATTCTTTTTATTTTGTGTTATTTGGCCTTTATCATGTCAATTATGGCATTTTTTTCATTAAAAAACCACCAATTGGAAGGGTTTCTTAGAATGGCTGTAGCTCGAAATCTAGAAGAGATAGGGAGTTGCGTTTTAGGAGTAAAATGTAGCCAAAGAATCAATCTTTCAAACGCAGTTTAGTTTCGACCTTTATTGGCTCTAGATCCGGAGTTACAGTTCGAAATATGAAAAATTGGTGGTCTCGCCCCGCTCTACTCTATGTTGCAGTATAAATATTTTTTTTGGAACACATGCACAAAAACGGCCATTTTTCATGCCTGTTGAGCGTTTGTAAATCGCCTTTTTTGCAGACGATGACGAAAATTTCTAAGTGTGTTATACTTACACGCTTTACGCGTTTAGGTTGATGTAGAGACATTTTACACGCTTGTACGCGTGTTAATTTTCTAAACACCAGAAGTGTGTTGTTTTTAAACGCGTACACGGAGAGAAATATACCGATAATTTTCACTAAATTTTGGCTGAAAAATTACCATTTTAAATCGTAAAGTGATGCCAGTCTGTCCATCACTGTAAAATATACTATTAAGCGAATAAATATTTACAATTCAAATTCAAGCAAAAATTCAAGTTATCAATGCTGTAATGTGTAACTGGAAAACGAAATGTTACCAAGACGCGACAGGCTGTTTTTAAAAAGATGTCCCCAGGCATTTTCTAGAACCTCACTAGATGGATATTTTACCAATGAAAAATGGTAAAATTTGAGTCTCCATAATACGAAGTTTTCCAATTACCAACTAAGAATTTGCATCAGTAAACTATTTGAAATTCTTTTTAAAATCTTTTTGAAAATTCATAATATAAAATTACACATTGAAAAAATTATGTTTCCCACCTCCTGTGGTTATCCTTGCATTATCAGACTTAATCGATTCTGACATGCCCAGGAGTTATATTAATTTTTAATTGTTTATTTTAGTTTACAAGTAGACAACTTATAACAAAGGTTTATTATGTTCATATTTCATAGGGGAAAATCACGTATAATACATACACACATACATTCAGCTTATTCTTATACCAACTCATATACAGATTTTCTGTCGCACGCAATCGCTGTACGAGAATAAATGTGGGAACTGCTATATATATTCCGCGTGCTATGTCGAGTCCACTTGCGAGAAAGAAAAATGCTGATCCTACTTGATTTTTTCGATATTATATTACTGAAAAAATGCATTCGTTCTGAATTGAATTATTAATACATTATTAATAATTTTCAAATAAGTTCATTGTTTAAACAATTGGAAATTATGAGCACTGAAATTTCAAAATCGTTGCACATCGCGAGTGTGATAATTATTTTCGGACGATAAAATTGTTTAAACAATTTATTTGTTTAAACAAATTGGAAAATTTGAAAATTGAGAAAAAGCAATTTTCAAGATATTGTTATCGATCGTGATACATTATTGTTAATTTTCAAATAAGTTTATTGTTTAAACAATTGGAAATGATAAGCACTAAAATTTCAAAATCGTTGCACATCGCGAGTGTGATAATTATTTTCGAACGATAAAATTGTTTAAACAATCAATTTGTTTAAACAAATTAGAAAATTGAAAAATTGAAAAAAAGCAATTTTCAAGATATTGTTATCGATTGTGATACATTATTAATAATTTGTGAATAAGTTTATTGTTTAAACAATTGAAAATCATTTACACTGCAATTTCAAAATCATTGCACATTGCGAGTGTGATAATTATTTTGGAACGATGTAATTGTTTATATTATACAAATCAATTGTTTAATTAAATTGATTGTTAAACAAATTGATCGTTGAAACAATTTCATCGTTCGAAAATAATTATCACACTCGCGATGTGCAACGATTTTGAAATTTGAGTGTCAATAATTTTCATTTGTTTAAACAATAAACTTATTCGAAAATTGTTAATAATTTATCACGATCGATAACAATATCTTAAAAATTGCTTTTTTTCGATTTTCAAATTTTTAAATTTGTTTAAACAAATTAATTGTTTAAACAATTTTATCGTTCGAAAATAATTATCACACTCGCGATGTGCAACGATTTTGAAATTTCAGTGCTCATCATTTTGACTAACTTTTCAAACACGTTTCTTGTGTGTTACAAGTACTACACACGTGAAGTGTGTAGAAAATTGACGAAGTGTGTTCATGTTACACGCTACAAACTCCACGCGTGTTATTTTCAAACGCCTGTGTTAAACTACACACGACCAAAGTGCGTTGCGTGTTAAATTTACACACCTAATAACACACTTAGGTTTGCAGTGTAGGGTCGAAACTTTTAATGTTTTGCTACCCTCGGGTTGGAACTCGCTGTCTCGCCTCGCTCTACAGGTACCTCAAATCGGATTTTAGATCGACGCGCGATGAAAAATAATATGCATTTCTCGAAATAAAACACAGCTGATGCAACTTGTGTGATGCAACTCGCTTCGCTCGGGCAGCCAACTACACACTCGTTGCAATCGCTGTGTTTCAACCCTTGTAATGCAACATACTATTGTTAGTTTTTGTTGCGAGAATTTTCGGAACGTTACAGAAACATTCATAAAACCTGTATGCAACGTTTTCTGGCAAAACTTTCAAAACCTTCCAGAAACACTCTTGTAAGGTTTCTTCAGAGAACGTTACATAAACTTCCAATAAACGTTTAACTCAATGTTCTAAGGCGGACATTTTAAGTTTCTCGGAATGTTTCACAAACGTTTTATAAACTTTCGTAGAAACGTTTCCGGAACGTTTCTGGAACCTTCTGGTGATAATGGGGTATGGACGCTGTGTGGGATGATCATGAAGTGATCAATCGGGTACTGTTTGAAAGGTTATTTTTTCTGTACGTTGTCTCTAAGAGCACACGACATTTCAGGAATATGCCAGAAATATCACTGAGAATGTTCCTGGAATATTTGAATGTCGGACCCTCATCCCTTAGGCCAATAGTAAAAGACTGTAGAACGTAGCAGGAAACTATTAACGAAAGACAGCTCAGTTCAAACGTTTGCTTTGAACAAGGATGGATGTCAAAAAACTTTCGTCGTATACGTTTCGTGCGCATGCGCCCGTTTAATCGTCTTTCGGATGTTTTCTTTCTGTTTCTTTCAGAAAGATAGACGCGATCGTTTACTTCATTTTGATTTATTTTTGAAAATAGTTGCGTGAAATAGTTCTTCTCTTGTCGATGCATCACCTCAAAAATAGGAGCCGTAAGAGACCATTGCTCGAATCAAGCATTCATAAATATGAAAGTAAGTGACAATTATAAGTGACAAGTGTAGAGACAATAGAATTGTAGGGAAGAGTGCCCTTGGTTGTGACGCTTTTCGTTTTTGACCGAATTGAGTATTGAATATTGTAAAATACACGACTTTTATCTTTTATACCCGTAAATGGTTCTATCGCCTATCATTTGAAACAATAAAGAAAACTGATTTATCCAAATTGTCGATACCAGAAAGATTTTTGCTTACCCTTGCACATGTTACATCCAAGGATACTTGGTCCTTGGTCGTGACACTATGGTCCTTGGTTGTGACAAGTCATCTAGACGTATAATCTCCGTAAAAATGTAATAATAATTGATTGTTTTCGCTCGACAAGAACAATTAGAGTCCAGTACATTGAAAAATGTAGTAATTATGAAAAAAACATGGAATTCGTGAGAATATTGATGAGACAAATTATAACGATTATTTGTACAGAATTTTTCATGGAAACATCTTAATATCACAAATATTCACCGTAATTCACCAAAAATATATGTCTACTTGGAGTTACTATAAAATATGAAAACATTTTTGAACCAAAATTAAACATAAGAAAAAATTTCATTTTTTTCAGGAGTTTGTTTTAACTTACATTCTTAGTTATTGCTCTCAGTTGTTCAATTATTTTTATCGAGCTGTTTTTCACCAGCAAAATAATAAATGTTTCAAACAAGACCCGTGAACAAATTTAATGAAACAATTGCGCGTGAGAAACGCGCTCGGGTAGAAGTGTCACATCCAAGGCACGCTTGCCTGTGACAAGCAAGGAATAATACAAGCACGTAGATAATTATTTATGGAAGACAGTGAGTGAATAGTTCAAAATACACATAAGCATATTTAGTTTCCGTATAGAATTTCTTACAATCTAGTATTTTTTTCATGGAAAAAAGTACTCCCAAGTGAAAAAAATCCACTGGGAAAAAAATGCAAAATTTTACTTTTGATAGCTAAAAGTGACTTTTATTTTTATTCCGGGGAAAAAAAACTTCAGAGAATTCTTACTCAAGCCGTTCATGTATCACAATTATTCAATGTTTCCACAATTTTTTGAAAATTTTCGTTATTAATCCCATGAAGTTATTTAGACTGTCACAACCAAGGACTGTCACAACCAAGGGCTCTCTCCCCTACGGAATTGCGAAAAACATTAACTTCAATTGAAAAAAACAATATTATCTGTACACTGGTATTTCATTTGTGTAAGTTATAGTGATAAGAAATAACGTGTCATATACAATCGTGACATGACCTGCAATGTAACAGTCACGTTTGTACAATTGTTTGAGAGAGACATTAGTGTGGGACATTATTAAGAGATTATTGTCATTTTTGGACATTATTGATATTATACAACGTTATATTATTGATATGAGTATTATATTATCACAAATTACGCATTCTGTAAACCAAGAACCTGCTAATTTGATTAGAATTTCAACTATTTAGGATGTAAAAATGTTGAATCCAAAAATTGTAAGGAATTTAAACATTCCTTTGCACCTACATAGATGTAAAATGACACATCGCAAAATTTTACGTCACATGACATGTTATTTGATATTTCAATATTTCCGGTTTCGTTTGAAAAATACATGATTGCAACATTAATTTCTTAAATGTATTAGTTTTCCTCCGCAGGTTCTTCGTGGCAGTAGAATATTTTCCTAATCAGAAATACAGTTACGTACGTTCCAAGCTGCGCTGCGAATTGTATGAATTGCCCGAAAAGCATCGTCAACATTTATTTGAAATTAAATTCAAGGTTCGTATTATTATTAGAAATAAATCAAGTAACAACGGTGTTATGTATGACCCATACATAATACTGTGCATAAATCGAACACAGCACTTTTGTGTACAGCCGTTGATTGTAGTCAAAATTTCCATATCATATGTCTTTTATGTTCATTACGGAGTAACTGTGATTACTCTTCAACCAAGGTTGTTGTCCACGTCGTTTTTTTTCGAAAGATAAAAATGCAGAAACGAAAATTGACCATCGATTTGTTCAAACGTCGAAGGAGACACAGATTGTAATATGATATGCAACCATTTTTGCTCTCGATGCATTGTGGAAAGAGGTACACAATTTTGGACGAAAACACAAATGAGACTTGTATTTCAAATGAACCTGCTATTGTACGAAATACAAGAGTGGTAGAAAAACCTGCTGGTAGTTTAGGCGGTGTATGTACAACTGTTAACGAAATATCTCTTCGACTTGAAACCAATGAACCTACGTCGTACCGTGTACAGTACGATGTCGATTTATAAACTTGTAAGGAACGTTCTCGTAGCGAAAGTAATTTCACGTAACCAGGGGGTCGATTATCACTTGCATTCAATAGGTTGCGGATGAGACTCCACCGCGTTCGATTCAAAGTCGATTCACACGCCGTTCGACCAAGTTCGACTGTGGTCGCGTTCACACCCGATTGTTCGGCTTTCACATTTCGGCAGTCGCATGTCGCATGCGACTGACGAATCCACTCGACTTGTTTCGCGTTCGTTGCGCGCGAACGACGCGAAAGCTTTCCACCCAACTTTGTAATGAAAAATTAATTTATAATGAACTTGAATGAATGTAATAATAAATTTTGTATGAATAATAAACTTTTTCGAGTCTGAGTGAACTTATGAAATGTAAAATGTTCGAAATGATTCACATTTTTGACGCCTGTTGGATTGCTCGGCTAAATAACCGAAATAAAACGTAATCTGCAAATAAATTGATGCATTCGTGACTTATGAAAATGGCAAATACATCGTCGGGTTAATTTTCGTTCAAATGAACGCGGGATTTTCAAAACAAACGATTTTTTATGTTCCACAGAAATGACAAAACAATGAACAGGTAAGTTGTGAACATTTTATTTTCAATTGCAGGTGCCAGCTTGTACATAATAAAATTTCTGGAAACATAACGTAATATTTGGAAGAGAAATAACAATCTTCGAAACTAAACTAAGATTATATTCTCAAACAAAACAAAGTAATATGACCCGTACAAAAATAAATGTCATGTAGAGAGCGTAAATCTCTATTCAAAAATACCAAAAAACAATAGCGACTTAATATGATTTTGACATTTCGTCAAGTGTTCACTTCGTCACGTCACTTGACATTTTCCTCAGCTGCTACGTTTTCCATCGTTACGATCTGCTCACCCTGAAAAAAGAAATTTTCTGTTATTTCCCTATTGCGCTAGTTTCGTATGTAGTAAATAAGGGTGTTGGAGGAATTCATTTGTACCTGCTGGATGATGAAAATTTCATCCTGTACTTGAGCTCCGTTCCATATCTTTTCGTACAGGCCCTTCAATTTCGCCAACCGTGTATCGAGTTTTGCGAGCCATTCCACCAGGATTCGTTGATTGACGTCTTCGGGATTGTCTGTTGCCGTTGCTACGTCTGCAGTACAAATCTCCGTATTTGTTAAGACGTTTTTTCGAACTACGGACAAGTCCAAGCCGGCCTGTG